>CM033032.1:23585743-23658886 GCA_019207045.1 Branchiostoma floridae x Branchiostoma belcheri | reverse complement strand
AGTGCTTAAGTCATATCTCGGTAAGTAAGCACCCGATTTTGAAACGGGTTGCAGTTTACAACTCTGTACCAAGATACCTTTTCAATGATACCAAGTTTGACGAGTAGATACACTTTAGCAATATGCATTTTAAGCACTACCTAAACCTAAACTTAACCCAACCCTAACCTAGCGGTAGTGCTTAAGTCATATCTCGGGGAAGTAAGCACCCGATTTTGAAACGGTTTGCAGTTTACAATCTGTACCAAGATACCTTTTCAATGATACCAAGTTTTTCGACCAGAATAAATTCTTAGCAATATTGCATTTAAGCACACCCTACCCTACCTAACCACCCTAACCCTAACCCTAGCTGTAGTGCTTAAGTCATATCTCGGGAAGTAAGCACCCGATTTTGAAACGGTTTTGCAGTTTACAACTCTGTACCAAGATACCTTTTCAATGATACCAAGTTTTTCCTACTAGAATAAATTCTTAGCAATATTGCATTAAGCACTACCCTACCCTAACCTTAACCCAAACCCTAACTCTAGCTGTAAGTGCTTAAGTCATATCTCGGGAAGTAAGCACCCGATTTTGAAACGGTTTGCAGTTTACAACTCTGTACCAAGATACCTTTTCAATGATACCAGTTTACCCACTAGAATACACTCTTAGCAATATTGCATCTAAGCACTACCTACCCCCTAACCCTAACCCTAACCCTAACCCTAGCGGTAAGTGCTTAAGTAATATCTCAGGAAGTAAGCACCCGATTTTGAAACGGTTTGCAGTTTACAACTCTGTACCAAGATACTTTTCAATGATACCAAGTTTGACCGACTAGAATACACTCTTAGCAATATTGCATTTAAGCACTACCCTAACCCCAACCTTAACCCTAACCCTAACCCTAACCTAGCTGTAAGTGCTTAAGTCATATCTCGGGAAGTAAGCCCCCGATTTTAAACGGTTTGCAGTTTACAACTCTGTACCAAGATACCTTTTCAATGATACCAAGTTTGACCGACTAGAATACACTCTTAGCAATATTGCATTTAACCCTAACCCCAACCCTAACCCTAGGGGATAGTGCTTAAGTCATATCTCGGGAAGTAAGCACCCGATTTTGAAACGTTTTGCAGTTTACAACTCTGTACCAAGATACCTTTCGAATGATACCAAGTTTTTCCGACTAGAATGAACTCTTAGCAATATTGCATTTAAGCACTACCCTAACCCTAACCCAACCCTAGCGGTTAGTGCTTAAGTCATATCTCGGGAAGTAAGCACCCGTTTGAAACGGTTTGCAGTTTACAACTCTGTACCAAGATACCTTTTCAATGATACCAAGTTTGACCGACTAGAATACACTCTTAGCAATATTGCATCTAAGCACTACCTAACCTTAACCCTAACCCTAACCCTAGCGGTAAGTGCTTAAGTCATATCTCGGGAAGTAAGCACCCGATTTTGAAACGTTTTGCAGTTTACAACTCTGTACCAAGATACCTTTTCAATGATACCAAGTTTGACCGACTAGAATACACTCTAGCAATATTGCATTTAAGCACTACCCTAACCCAACCCTAACCCTAGCGTATAGTGCTTAAGTCATATCTCGGGAAGTAAGCACCCGATTTTGAAACGGTTTGCAGTTTACAACTCTGTACCAAGATACCTTTCAATGATACCAAGTTTGACCGACTAGAATACACTCTTAGCAATATTGCATTTAAGCACTACCCTAACCCAACCCTAACCCTAACGGTTAGTGCTTAAGTCATATCTCAGGAAGTAAGCACCCGATTTTGAAACGGTTTGCAGTTTACAACTCTGTACCAAGATACCTTTTCAATGATACCAAGTTTGACCGACTAGAATACACTCTTAGCAATATTGCATTTAAGCACTACCCTAACCTAACTTAACCCTACCCTAACCCTAGCGGTAGTGCTTAAGTCATATCTCGGGAAGTAAGCACCGATTTTGAAACGGTTTGCAGTTTACAACTCTGTACCAAGATACCTTTTCAATGATACCAAGTTTTTCGACTAGAATAATTCTTAGCAATATTGCATCTAAGCACTACCCTAACCCTAACCTTAACCCTAACCCTAACCCTAGCGGTAAGTGCTTAAGTCATATCTCGGGAAGTAAGCACCCGATTTTGAAACGGTTTGCAGTTTACAACTCTGTACCAAGATACCTTTCAATGATACCAAGTTTGACCGACTAGAATGCACTTAGCAATATTGCATCTAAGCACTACCCTACCCTACCTTAACCCTAAACTTACCTAGCGGTTAGTGCTTAAGTCATATCTCGGGAAGTAAGCACCCGATTTTGAAACGGTTTGCAGTTTACAACTCTGTACCAAGATACCTTTCAATGATACCAAGTTTGACCGACTAGAATACACTCTTAGCAATATTGCATTTAAGCACTACCCTAACCCCAACCCTAACCCTAGCGGTTAGTGCTTAAGTCATATCTCAGGAAGTAAGCACACGATTTTGAAACGGTTTGCAGTTTACAACTCTGTACCAAGATACCTTTTCAATGATACCAAGTTTGACCGACTAGAATACACTCTTAGCAATATTGCATCTAAGCACTACCCTAACCCTTACCTTAACCCTAACCTAACCCTAGCTGTAAGTGCTTAAGTCATATCTCGGGAAGTAAGCACCCGATTTTGAAACGGTTTGCAGTTTACAACTCTGTACCAAGATACCTTTTCAATGATACCAAGTTTGATCGACTAGAATACCACTTAGCAATATTGCATTTAAGCACTACCCTTACCCCAACCCTAACCCTAGCGGTTAGTGCTTAAGTCATATCTCGGGAAGTAAGCACCCGATTTTGAAACGGTTTGCAGTTTACAACTCTGTACCAAGATACCTTTTCAATGATACCAAGTTTGACCGACTAGAATACACTCTTAGCAATATTGCATTAAGCACTACCCTAACCCCAACCCCAACTTTAGGGATAGTGCTTAAGTCATATCTCGGGAAGTAAGCACCCGATTTTGAAACGGTTTGCAGTTTACAACTCTGTACCAAGATACCTTTCAATGATACCAAGTTTTTCCCACTAGAATAATTGTTAGCAATATTGCATTTAAGCACTACCCTAACCCTAACCCTAACCTAACCCTAGCGGTTAGTGCTTAAGTCATATCTCGGGAAGTAAGCACCCGATTTTGAAACGGTTTGCAGTTTACAACTCTGTACCAAGATACCTTTTCAATGATACCAAGTTTGACCGACTAGAATACACTCTTAGCAATATTGCATCTAAGCACTACCCTAACCCTTACCTTAACCCTAACCTAACCCTAGCGGAAGTGCTTAAGTCATATCTCGGGAAGTAAGCACCCGATTTTGAAACGGTTTGCAGTTTACAACTCTGTACCAAGATACCTTTTCAATGATACCAAGTTTGACCGACTAGAATACACTCTTAGCAATATTGCATCTAAGCACTACCCTACCCTAACCTTAACCCTAACTTACCCTAGCGGTTAGTGCTTAAGTTTATCTCGGGAAGTAAGCACCCGATTTTGAAACGGTTTGCAGTTTACAACTCTGTACAAGATACCTTTCAATGATACCAAGTTTTTCCGACTAGAATAACTCTTAGCAATATTGCATTTAAGCACTACCCTAACCCTAACCCTAACCCTAGCGGTTAGTGCTTAAGTCATATCTCGGGAAGTAAGCACCCGATTTTGAAACGGTTTGCAGTTTACAACTCTGTACCAAGATACCTTTTCAATGATACCAAGTTTGACCGACTAGAATACACTCTTAGCAATATTGCATCTAAGCACTACCCTAACCCTAACCTTACCCTAACCTAACCCTAGCGGTAAGTGCTTAAGTCATATCTCGGGAAGTAAGCACCCGATTTTGAAACGGTTTGCAGTTTACAACTCTGTACCAAGATACCTTTTCAATGATACCAAGTTTGACCGACTAGAATGCACTCTTAGCAATATTGCATCTAAGCACTACCCTACCCTAACCTTAACCCTAAACTTACATTAGCGATAGTGCTTAAGTCATATCTCGGGAAGTAAGCACCTGATTTTGAAACGGTTTGCAGTTTACAACTCTGTAAAGATACCTTTTCAATGATACCAAGTTTCACCAACTAGAATACACTTAGCAATATTGCCTTTAATTACTACCCTAACCCCAACCCTAGCGGTTAGTGCTTAAGTCATATCTCAGGAAGTAAAAGCACGGTTTAAAACGTTTGCAGTTAACAACTCTGTACCAAGATACCCTTTCAATGATACCAAGTTTGACCGACTAGAATACACTCTTAGCAATATTGCATCTAAGCACTACCCTAACCCTAACCTTAACCCTAACCCTAACCCTAGCTGTAAGTGCTTAAGTCATATCTCGGGAAGTAAGCACCCGATTTTGAAACGGTTTGCAGCTTACAACTCTGTACCAAGATACCTTTTCAATGATACCAAGTTTGACCGACTAGAATACACTCTTAGCAATATTGCATTTAAGCACTACCCTTACCCAACCCTAACCCTAGCGGTTAGTGCTTAAGTCATATCTCGGGAAGTAAGCACCCGATTTTGAAACGGTTTGCAGTTTACAACTCTGTACCAAGATACCTTTCAATGATACCAAGTTTGACCGACTAGAATACACTCTTAGCAATATTGCATTTAAGCACTACCCTAACCCTAACCCTAACCCTAGCGGATAGTGCTTAAGTCATATCTCGAAGTAAGCACCCGATCCGATTTGAAACGGTTTGCAGTTTACAACTCTGTACCAAGATACTTTTCAATGATACCAAGTTTGACCGACTAGAATACACTCTTAGCAATATTGCATTAAGCACTACCCTAACCCTACCTTAACCCTAACCCTAACCCTAGCGGTAAGTGCTTAAGTCATATCTCGGAAGTAAGCACCCGATTTTGAAACGGTTTGCAGTTTACAACTCTGTACCAAGATACCTTTCAATGATACCAAGTTTCACCAACTAGAATACACTCTTAGCAATATTGCCTTTAAGCACTACCCTAACCCCAACCCTAACCCTAGCGGTTAGTGCTTAAGTCATATCTCAGAAGTAAGCACCCGATTTAAAACGATTTGCAGTTTACAACTCTGTACCAAGATACCTTTCAATGATACCAAGTTTGACCGACTAGAATACACTCTTAGCAATATTGCATCTAAGCACTACCCTAACCCTTACCTAACCCTAACACTTACCCTAGCTGTAAGTGCTTAAGTCATATCTCGGGAAGTAAGCACCCGATTTTGAAACGGTTTGCAGTTTACAACTCTGTACCAAGATACCTTTTCAATGATACCAAGTTTGACCGACTAGAATACACACTTAGCAATATTGCATTTAAGCACTACCCTAACCCCAACCCAACTTTAGCGATAGTGCTTAAGTCATATCTCGGGAAGTAAGCACCCGATTTTGAAACGGTTTGCAGTTTACAACTCTGTACCAAGATACCTTTTCAATGATACCAAGTTTGACCGACTAGAATACACTCTTAGCAATATTGCATTTAAGCACTACCCTAACCCTAACCCTAACCCTAGCGGTTAGTGCTTAAGTAATATCTCGGGAAGTAAGCACCCGATTTTGAAACGGTTTGCAGTTTACAACTCTGTACCAAGATACCTTTTCAATGATACCAAGTTTGACCGACTAGAATACACTCTTAGCAATATTGCATCTAAGCACTACCCTAACCCTTACCTTAACCCTAACCCTAACCCTAGCGGTAGTGCTTAAGTCATATCTCGGGAAGTAAGCACCCGATTTTGAAACGGTTTGCAGTTTACAACTCTGTACCAAGATACCTTTCAATGATACCAAGTTTGACCAACTAGAATACACTTTAGCAATATTGCCTTAAGCACTACCCTAACCCCAACCCTAACCCTAGCGGTTAGTGCTTAAGTCATATCTCAGGAAGTAAGCGCCCGATTTTGAAACGGTTTGCAGTTTACAACTCTGTACCAAGATACCTTTCAATGATACCAAGTTTGACCGACTAGAATACACTCTTAGCAATATTGCATCTAAGCACTACCCTAACCCTTACCTTAACCCTAACCCTAACCCTAGCGGTAAGTGCTTAAGTCATATCTCGGGAAGTAAGCACCCGATTTTGAAACGGTTTGCAGTTTACAACTCTGTACCAAGATACCTTTTCAATGATACCAAGTTTCACCAACTATAATACACTCTTAGCAATATTGCCTTAAGCACTACCTTACCCCAACCCTAACCCTAGCGGTTAGTGCTTAAGTCATATCTAGGAAGTAAGCACCCGATTTTGAAACGGTTTGCAGTTTACAACTCTGTACCAAGATACCTTTTCAATGATACCAAGTTTGACCGACTAGAATACACTCTTAGCAATATTGCATCTAAGCACTACCCTAACCTAACCTTAACCCTAACCCTAACCCTAGCGGTAAGTGCTTAAGTCATATCTCGGAAGTAAGCACCCGATTTTGAAACGGTTTGCAGTTTACAACTCTGTACCAAGATACCTTTTCAATGATACCAAGTTTGACCAACTAGAATACACTCTTAGCAATATTGCATTTAAGCACTACCCTAACCCCAACCCTAACCCTAGCGGTTAGTGCTTAAGTCATATCTCGGAAGTAAGCACCCGATTTTGAAACGGTTTGCAGTTTACAACTCTGTACCAAGATACCTTTCAATGATACCAAGTTTGACCGACTAGAATACACTCTTAGCAATATTGCATTTAGCACTACCCTAACCCTAACCTAACCCTAGCGGTAAGTGCTTAAGTCATATCTCGGGAAGTAAGCACCCGATTTTGAAACGGTTTGCAGTTTACAACTCTGTACCAAGATACCTTTCAATGATACCAAGTTTGACCGACTAGAATACACTCTTAGCAATATTGCATTTAAGCACTACCCTAACCCTAACCCTAACCCTAGCGGTTAGTGCTTAAGTCATATCTCGGGAAGTAAGCACCCGATTTTGAAACGGTTTGCAGTTTACAACTCTGTACCAAGATACCTTTTCAATGATACCAAGTTTGACCGACTAGAATACACTCTTAGCAATATTGCATCTAAGCACTACCCAAAACTACCTTAACCCTAACACTAACCCTAGCGGTAAGTGCTTAAGTCATATCTCGGGAAGTAAGCACCCGATTTTGAAACGGTTTGCAGTTTACAACTCTGTACCAAGATACATTTTCAATGATACCAAGTTTTTCCGACTAGAATACATTCTTAGCAATATTGCATTAAGCACTACCCTACCCCAACCTTAACCTAACCCTAACCCTAACCCTAGCTGTAAGTGCTTAAGTCATATCTCGGGAAGTAAGCACCCGATTTTAAACGGTTTGCAGTTTACAACTCTGTACCAAGATACCTTTCAATGATACCAAGTTTGACCGACTAGAATACACTCTTAGCAATATTGCATTTAACCCTAACCCCAACCCCAACTTTAGGGGATAGTGCTTAAGTCATATCTCAGGAAGTAAGCACCCGATTTTGAAACGGTTTGCAGTTTACAACTCTGTACCAAGATACCTTTCGAATGATACCAAGTTTTTCCCACTAGAATGAATTGTTAGCAATATTGCATTTAAGCACTACCCTAACCCTAACCCTAACCCTAGCGGTTAGTGCTTAAGTCATATCTCAGGAAGTAAGCACCCGATTTGAACGGTTTGCAGTTTACAACTCTGTACCAAGATACCTTTTTAATGATACCAAGTTTGACCGACTAGAATACAGTCTTAGCAATATTGCATCTAAGCACTACCCTAACCTTAACCCTAACCCTAACCCTAGCGGTAAGTGCTTAAGTCATATCTCGGGAAGTAAGCACCCGATTTTGAAACGGTTTGCAGTTTACAACTCTGTACCAGATACCTTTTCAATGATACCAAGTTTGACCGACTAGAATACACTCCTAACAATATTGAATTTAAGCACTACCAGAACCCAAACCTTACCCTAGCGGATAGTGCTTAAGTCATATCTCGGTAAGTAAGCACCCGATTTTGAAACGGTTTGCAGTTTACAACTCTGTACCAAGATACCTTTCAATGATACCAAGTTTGACCGACTAGAATACACTTTAGCAATATTGCATTTAAGCACTACCCTTAACCCAACCCTAACCCTAGCGGTTAGTGCTTAAGTCATATCTCGGGAAGTAAGCACCCGATTTTAAAATTTGCAGTTTACAACTCTGTACCAAGATACCTTTTCAATGATACCAAGTTTTTCCCACTAGAATACATTCTTAGCAATATTGCATTTAAGCACTACCCTAACCTAACTAACCCTAACCTAACCCTAGCGGTTAGTGCTTAAGTCATATCTCGGGAAGTAAGCACCCGATTTTGAAAGGTTTGCAGTTTACAACTCTGTACCAAGATACCTTTTCAATGATACCAAGTTTTCCGACTAGAATAACTCTTAGCAATATTGCATCTAAGCACTACCCTAACCCTAACCTTAACCCTAACCCTAACCCTAGCGGTAAGTGCTTAAGTCATATCTCGGGAAGTAAGCACCCGATTTTGAAACGGTTTGCAGTTTACAACTCTGTACCAAAATACCTTTCGAATGATACCAAGTTTGACC
The DNA here is from genome assembly GCA_019207045.1 of Branchiostoma floridae x Branchiostoma belcheri. Classification (NCBI taxonomy): domain Eukaryota; kingdom Metazoa; phylum Chordata; class Leptocardii; order Amphioxiformes; family Branchiostomatidae; genus Branchiostoma; species Branchiostoma floridae x Branchiostoma belcheri. The sequence continues at coordinate 23,650,232 of CM033032.1, read as the reverse complement.
GACTAGAATGCACTCTTAGCAATATTGCATCTAAGCACTACCCTTACCCTACCTTAACCCTAAACTACATTAGCGGTTAGTGCTTAAGTCATATCTCGGGAAGTAAGCACCTGATTTTGAAACGGTTTGCAGTTTACAACTCTGTACCAAGATACCTTTCAATGATACCAAGTTTCACCAACTAGAATACACTCTTAGCAATATTGCCTTAATACTACCCTAACCCCAACCCTAACCCTAGCGGTTAGTGCTTAAGTCATATCTCAGTAAGTAAGCGCACGGTTTAAAACGATTTGCAGTTAACAACTCTGTACCAAGATACCCTTTCAATGATACCAAGTTTGACCGACTAGAATACACTCTTAGCAATATTGCATCTAAGCACTACCCTAACCTTACCTTAACCCTAACACTAACCCTAGCTGTAAGTGCTTAAGTCATATCTCGGGAAGTAAGCACCCGATTTTGAAACGGTTTGCAGCTTACAACTCTGTACCAAGATACCTTTTCAATGATACCAAGTTTGACCGACTAGAATACACACTTAGCAATATTGCATTTAAGCACTACCCTAACCCCAACCCTAACCCTAGCGGTTAGTGCTTAAGTCATATCTCGGGAAGTAAGCACCCGATTTTGAAACGGTTTGCAGTTTACAACTCTGTACCAAGATACCTTTTCAATGATACCAAGTTTGACCGACTAGAATACACTCTTAGCAATATTGCATTTAAGCACTACCCTAACCCCAACCCTAACTTTAGGAGTGCTTAAGTCATATCTCGGGAAGTAAGCACCCGATTTTGAAACGGTTTGCAGTTTACAACTCTGTACCAAGATACCTTCAATGATACCAAGTTTTTCCACTAGAATAAATTCTTAGCAATATTGCATTTAAGCACTACCCTAACCCTAACCCTAACCCTAACCCTAGCGGTTAGTGCTTAAGTCATATCTCGGGAAGTAAGCACCCGATTTTGAAACGGTTTGCAGTTTACAACTCTGTACCAAGATACCTTTCAATGATACCAAGTTTGACCGACTAGAATACACTCTTAGCAATATTGCATCTAAGCACTACCCTAACCCTTACCTTAACCCTAACCCTAACCCTAGCGGTAAGTGCTTAAGTCATATCTCGGGAAGTAAGCACCCGATTTTGAAACGGTTTGCAGTTTACAACTCTGTACCAAGATACCTTTTGAATGATACCAAGTTTGACCGACTAGAATGCACTCTTAGCAATATTGCATCTAAGCACTACCCTTACCCTAACCTTAACCCTAAACTTACGTTAGCGGTTAGTGCTTAAGTCATATCTCGGGAAGTAAGCACCCGATTTTGAAACGGTTTGCAGTTTACAACTCTGTACCAAGATACCTTTCGAATGATACCAAGTTTGACCCACTAGAACATTCTTAGCAATATTGCATTTAAGCACTACCCTACCTAACCCTAACTAACCCTAGCGGTAGTGCTTAAGTCATATCTCGGAAGTAAGCACCCGATTTGAAACGGTTTGCAGTTTACAACTCTGTACCAAGATACCTTTCAATGATACCAAGTTTGACCGACTAGAATACACTCTTAGCAATATTGCATCTAAGCACTACCCTAACCCTAACCTTACCCTAACCCTAACCCTAGCGGTAAGTGCTTAAGTCATATCTCGGGAAGTAAGCACCCGATTTTGAAACGGTTTGCAGTTTACAACTCTGTACCAAGATACCTTTTCAATGATACCAAGTTTGACCGACTAGAATACACTCTTAGCAATATTGCATCTAAGCACTACCCTACCCTAACCTTAACCCTAAACTTACATTAGCGGTTAGTGCTTAAGTCATATCTCGGGAAGTAAGCACCGATTTTGAAACGGTTTGCAGTTTACAACTCTGTACCAAGATACCTTTTCAATGATACCAAGTTTGACCGACTAGAATACACTCTTAGCAATATTGCATCTAAGCACTACCCTAACCCTAACCTTAACCCTAACCCTAACCTAGCGGTAAGTGCTTAAGTCATATCTCGGGAAGTAAGCACCCGATTTTGAAACGGTTTGCAGTTTACAACTCTGTACCAAGATACCTTTCAATGATACCAAGTTGACCGACTAGAATACACTTAGCAATATTGCATTTAAGCACTACCCTAACCCAACCCTAACCCTAGCGGTTAGTGCTTAAGTCATATCTCGGGAAGTAAGCACCCGATTTTGAAACGGTTTGCAGTTTACAACTCTGTACCAAGATACCTTTTCAATGATACCAAGTTTGACCGACTAGAATACACTCTTAGCAATATTGCATTTAAGCACTACCCTAACCCTAACCCTAACCTAGCGGATAGTGCTTAAGTCATATCTCGGGAAGTAAGCACCCGATTTTGAAACGGTTTGCAGTTTACAACTCTGTACCAAGATACCTTTCAATGATACCAAGTTTGACCGACTAGAATACACTCTTAGCAATATTGCATCTAAGCACTACCCTAACCCTTACCTTAACCCTAACCTAACCCTAGCGGTAAGTGCTTAAGTCATATCTCGGGAAGTAAGCACCCGATTTTGAAACGGTTTGCAGTTTACAACTCTGTACCAAGATACTTTTCAATGATACCAAGTTTGACCACTAGAATACACTCTTAGCAATATTGCATTTAAGCACTACACCCTAACCAACCCTAACCCTAGCGGTTAGTGCTTAAGTCATATCTAGGAAGTAAGCACCCGATTTTGAAACGGTTTGCAGTTTACAACTCTGTACCAGATACCCTTTCAATGATACCAAGTTTGACCGACTAGAATACACTCTTAGCAATATTGCATCTAAGCACTACCCTAACCCAACCTTAACCCTAACACTAACCCTAGCGGTAAGTGCTTAAGTCATATCTCGGGAAGTAAGCACCCGATTTTGAAACGGTTTGCAGTTTACAACTCTGTACCAAGATACCTTTTAATGATACCAAGTTTGACCGACTAGAATACACTCTTAGCAATATTGCATCTAAGCACTACCCTAACCCCAACCCTAACCCTAGCGATAGTGCTTAAGTCATATCTCGGGAAGTAAGCACCCGATTTTGAAACGGTTTGCAGTTTACAACTCTGTACCAAGATACCTTTTCAATGATACCAAGTTTGACCGACTAGAATACACTCTTAGCAATATTGCATTAAGCACTACCCTAACCCTAACCCTAACCCTAGCGGTTAGTGCTTAAGTCATATCTCAGGAAGTAAGCACCCGATTTTGAAACGGTTTGCAGTTTACAACTCTGTACCAAGATACATTTTCAATGATACCAAGTTTGACCGACTAGAATACACTCTTAGCAATATTGCATCTAAGCACTACCCTAACCTTACCTTAACCCTAACCCTAACCTAGCGGTAAGTGCTTAAGTCATATCTCGGGAAGTAAGCACCCGATTTTGAAACGGTTTGCAGTTTACAACTCTGTACCAAGATACCTTTTCAATGATACCAAGTTTCACCAACTAGAATACACTCTTAGCAATATTGCATTTAATTACTACCCTAACCCCAACCCTAACCCTAGCGGTTAGTGCTTAAGTCATATCTCGGAAGTAAGCCACGATTTTAAAACGGTTTGCAGTTTACAACTCTGTACCAAGATACTCTTTCAATGATACCAAGTTTGACCGACTAGAATACACTCTTAGCAATATTGCATCTAAGCACTACCCTAACCTTACCTTAACCCTAACACTAACCCTAGCGGTAAGTGCTTAAGTCATATCTCGGGAAGTAAGCACCCGATTTTGAAACGGTTTGCAGTTTACAACTCTGTACCAAGATACCTTTTCAATGATACCAAGTTTGACCGACTAGAATACAACTTAGCAATATTGCATCTAAGCACTACCCTAACCCCAACCCCAACCTAGCGGATAGTGCTTAAGTCATATCTCGGGAAGTAAGCACCCGATTTTGAAACGGTTTGCAGTTTACAACTCTGTACCAAGATACTTTTCAATGATACCAATTTGACCGACTAGAATACACTCTTAGCAATATTGCATTTAAGCACTACCCTAACCCTAACCCTAACCCTAGCGGTTAGTGCTTAAGTAATATCTCGGAAGTAAGCACCCGATTTTGAAACGGTTTGCAGTTTACAACTCTGTACCAAGATACCTTTTCAATGATACCAAGTTTGACCGACTAGAATACACTCTTAGCAATATTGCATTTAAGCACTACCCTAACCCTAACTTAACCCTAACCCTAACCCTAGCGGTAAGTGCTTAAGTCATATCTCGGGAAGTAAGCACCCGATTTTGAAACGGTTTGCAGTTTACAACTCTGTACCAAGATACCTTTTCAATGATACCAAGTTTGACCGACTAGAATACACTCTTAGCAATATTGCATTTAAGCACTACCCTAACCCAACCCCACCCTAGGGGATGTGCTTAAGTCATATCTCGGGAAGTAAGCACCCGATTTTGAAACGGTTTGCAGTTTACAACTCTGTACCAAGATACCTTTCAATGATACCAAGTTTGACCGACTAGAATACACTCTTAGCAATATTGCATCTAAGCACTACCCTAACCCTTACCTTAACCCTAACCCTAACCCTAGCGGTAAGTGCTTAAGTCATATCTCGGGAAGTAAGCACCCGATTTTGAAACGGTTTGCAGTTTACAACTCTGTACCAAGATACCTTTTCAATGATACCAAGTTTCACCAACTAGAATACACTCTTAGCAATATTGCCTTTAATTACTACCCTAACCCCAACCCTAACCCTAGCGGTAGTGCTTAAGTCATATCTCGGGAAGTAAGCACACGATTTTAAAACGGTTTGCAGTTTACAACTCTGTACCAAGATACCTTTCAATGATACCAAGTTTGACCGACTAGAATACACTCTTAGCAATATTGCATCTAAGCACTACCCTAACCCTACCTTAACCCTAACCACTAACCCTAGCGGTAAGTGCTTAAGTCATATCTCGGGAAGTAAGCACCCGATTTTGAAACGGTTTGCAGTTTACAACTCTGTACCAAGATACCTTTTCAATGATACCAAGTTTGACCGACTAGAATACACTCTTAGCAATATTGCATCTAAGCACTACCCTAACCCCAACCCCAACTTTAGGCGATAGTGCTTAAGTCATATCTCGGGAAGTAAGCACCCGATTTTGAAACGGTTTGCAGTTTACAACTCTGTACCAAGATACCTTTCAATGATACCAAGTTTGACCGACTAGAATACACTCTTAGCAATATTGCATTTAAGCACTACCCTAACCTAACCCTAACCCTAGCGGTTAGTGCTTAAGTCATATCTCGGGAAGTAAGCACCCGATTTTGAAACGGTTTGCAGTTTACAACTCTGTACCAAGATATTTTCAATGATACCAAGTTTGACCGACTAGAATACATCTTAGCAATATTGCATCTAAGCACTACCCTACCCTAACCTTAACCCTAACCCTAACCCTAGCGGTAAGTGCTTAAGTCATATCTCGGGAAGTAAGCACCCGATTTTGAAACGGTTTGCAGTTTACAACTCTGTACCAAGATACCTTTTCAATGATACCAAGTTTCACCGACTAGAATACACTCTTAGCAATATTGCATTTAAGCACTACCCTAACCCAACCCTAACCCTAGCGGTTAGTGCTTAAGTCATATCTCGGGAAGTAAGCACCCGATTTGAAACGGTTTGCAGTTAACAACTCTGTACCAAGATACCTTTCAATGATACCAAGTTTGACCGACTAGAATACACTCTTAGCAATATTGCATCTAAGCACTACCCTAACCCTTACCTTAACCCTAACACTAACCCTAGCGGTAAGTGCTTAAGTCATATCTCGGGAAGTAAGCACCCGATTTGAAACGGTTTGCAGTTACAACTCTGTACCAAGATACCTTTTCAATGATACCAAGTTTGACCGACTAGAATACACTCTTAGCAATATTGCATCTAAGCACTACCCTAACCCCAACCCCAACCCTAGCGGATAGTGCTTAAGTCATATCTCGGGAAGTAAGCACCCGATTTTGAAACGGTTTGCAGTTTACAACTCTGTACCAAGATACCTTTTCAATGATACCAAGTTTGACCGACTAGAATACACTCTTAGCAATATTGCATCTAAGCACTACCCTAACCCTAGCGGTTAGTGCTTAAGTCATATCTCGGGAAGTAAGCACCCGATTTTGAAACGGTTTGCAGTTTACAACTCTGTACCAAGATACCTTTTCAATGATACCAAGTTTGACCGACTAGAATACACTCTTAGCAATATTGCATTAAGCACTACCCTAACCCTAACCTTAACCCTAACCCTAACCCGCGGTAAGTGCTTAAGTCATATCTCGGGAAGTAAGCACCGATTTTGAAACGGTTTGCAGTTTACAACTCTGTACCAAGATACCTTTCAATGATACCAAGTTTTTCCGACTAGAATAAACTCTTAGCAATATTGCATTTAAGCACTACCCTAACCCTACCTTAACCTAACCCTAGCGGTTAGTGCTTAAGTCATATCTCGGGAAGTAAGCACCCGATTTTGAAACGGTTTGCAGTTTACAACTCTGTACCAAGATACCTTTTCAATGATACCAAGTTTGACCGACTAGAATACACTCTTAGCAATATTGCATTTAAGCACTACCCTAACTTTAAACCTAACCCTAGCGGTTAGTGCTTAAGTCATATCTCGGGAAGTAAGCACCCGATTTTGAAACGGTTTGCAGTTTACAACTCTGTACCAAGATACCTTTTCAATGATACCAAGTTTGACCGACTAGAATACACTCTTAGCAATATTGCATCTAAGCACTACCCTAACCCTTACCTTAACCCTAACCCTAACCCTAGCGGTAGTGCTTAAGTCATATCTCGGGAAGTAAGCACCCGATTTTGAAACGGTTTGCAGTTTACAACTCTGTACCAAGATACCTTTCGAATGATACCAAGTTTTTCCCACTAGAATAACTGTTAGCAATATTGCATTAAGCACTACCCTAACCCTAACCCCCACCCTAACCTAGCGGTAGTGCTTAAGTCATATCTCGGGAAGTAAGCACCCGATTTTGAAACGGTTTGCAGTTTACAACTCTGTACCAAGATACCTTTCGAATGATACCAAGTTTGACCGACTAGAATGCACTCTTAGCAATATTGCATCTAAGCACTACCCTTACCCTAACCTTAAACCTAAACTTACATTAGCGGTTAGTGCTTAAGTCATATCTCGGGAAGTAAGCACCCGATTTTGAAACGGTTTGCAGTTTACAACTCTGTACAAGATACCTTTTCAATGATACCAAGTTTGACCGACTAGAATACACTCTTAGCAATATTGCATCTAAGCACTACCCTAACCCTAACCTTAACCCTAACCCTAACCTAGCGGTAAGTGCTTAAGTCATCTCGGGAAGTAAGCACCCGATTTTGAAACGGTTTGCAGTTTACAACTCTGTACCAAGATACCTTTCAATGATACCAAGTTTGACCGACTAGAATACACTCTTAGCAATATTGCATTTAAGCACTACCCTTGCCCCAACCCTAACCCTAGCGGTTAGTGCTTAAGTCATATCTCGGGAAGTAAGCACCGATTTTGAAACGGTTTGCAGTTTACAACTCTGTACCAAGATACCTTTTCAATGATACCAAGTTTGACCGACTAGAATACATCTTAGCAATATTGCATTAAGCACTACCCTAACCTACTTAACCCTAAACTTACCCTAGCGGTTAGTGCTTAAGTCATATCTCGGGAAGTAAGCACCGATTTTGAAACGGTTTGCAGTTTACAACTCTGTACCAAGATACCTTTTCAATGATACCAAGTTTGACCGACTAGAATACACTCTTAGCAATATTGCATTTAAGCACTACCCTAACCCCACCCTAACCCTAGCGGTAAGTGCTTAAGTCATATCTCGGGAAGTAAGCACCCGATTTTGAAACGGTTTGCAGTTACAACTCTGTACCAAGATACCTTTTTAATGATACCAAGTTTGACCGACTAGAATACACTCTTAGCAATATTGCATCTAAGCACTACCCTAACCCAACCCCAACTTTAGGGGATAGTGCTTAAGTCATATCGGGAAGTAAGCACCTGATTTTGAAACGGTTTGCAGTTTACAACTCTGTACCAAGATACCTTTTCAATGATACCAAGTTTGACCGACTAGAACACACTCTTAGCAATATTGCATTTAAGCACTACCCTAAACCCTAGCGGTTAGTGCTTAAGTCATATCTCAGGAAGTAAGCACCGATTTTGAAACGGTTTGCAGTTTACAACTCTGTACCAAGATACTTTTCAATGATACCAAGTTTGACCGACTAGAATACACTCTTAGCAATATTGCATTTAAGCACTACCCTAACCCTAACCTTAACCCTAACCCTAACCCTAGCGGAAAGTGCTTAAGTCATATCTCGGGAAGTAAGCACCCATTTTGAAACGGTTTGCAGTTTACAACTCTGTACCAAGATACCTTTCGAATGATACCAAGTTTTCCAACTAGAATAATGTTAGCAATATTGCATTAAGCACTACCCTAACCTACCTTAACCCTAACCCTAGCGGTTAGTGCTTAAGTCATATCTCGGGAAGTAAGCAACGATTTTGAAACGGTTTGCAGTTTACAACTCTGTACCAAGATACCTTTTCAATGATACCAAGTTTGACCGACTAGAATACACTCTTAGCAATATTGCATCTAAGCACTATCCTAACCTTACCTTAACCCTAACCCTAACCCTAGCGGTAAGTGCTTAAGTCATATCTCGGGAAGTAAGCACCCGATTTTGAAACGGTTTGCAGTTTACAACTCTGTACCAAGATACCTTTCGAATGATACCAAGTTTTTCCCGCTAGAATGAATTGTTAGCAATATTGCATTTAGCACTACCCTAACCCCAACCCTAACCCTAGCGGTTAGTGCTTAAGTCATATCTCGGGAAGTAAGCACCCGATTTTGAAACGGTTTGCAGTTTACAACTCTGTACCAAGATACATTTTCTAATGATACCAAGTTTTCCCACTAGAATAAACTCTTAGCAATATTGCATTTAAGCACTACCCTAACCCAACTTAACCTAACATAACCCTAGCGGTAAGTGCTTAAGTCATATCTCGGGAAGTAAGCACCCGATTTTGAAACGGTTTGCAGTTTACAACTCTGTACCAAGATACCTTTCAATGATACCAAGTTTTTCACTAGAATACACCCTTAGCAATATTGCATTTAGCACTACCCTTGTCCAAACCCTAACCCTAGCGATAGTGCTTAAGTCATATCTCAGGAAGTAAGCACCCGATTTTGAAACGGTTTGCAGTTTACAACTCTGTACCAAGATACATTTTCAATGATACCAAGTTTGACCGACTAGAATACACTCTTAGCAATATTGATTTAAGCACTACCCTAACCCTAACCCTAACCCTAGCGGTTAGTGCTTAAGTCATATCTCAGGAAAGTAAGCACCCGATTTTGAAACGGTTTGCAGTTTACAACTCTGTACCAAGATACCTTTCAATGATACCAAGTTTTTCCCACTAGAATAAACTCTTAGCAATATTGCATTTAAGCACTACCCTAACCCTAACCCTAACCCTAACCCTAGCGGTTAGTGCTTAAGTAATATCTCGGGAAGAAGCACCCGATTTTGAAACGGTTTGCAGTTTACAACTCTGTACAAAGATACCTTTTCAATGATACCAAGTTTGACCGACTAGAATACACTCTTAGCAATATTGCATCTAAGCACTACCCTAACTCTTACCTTAACCCTAACCCTAACCCTAGCGGTAAGTGCTTAAGTCATATCTCGAGAAGAAAGTACCCGATTTTGAAACGGTTTGCAGTTTACTAACTCTGTACCAAGATACCTTTCGAATGATACCAAGTTTGACCGACTAGAATGCACTCTTAGCAATATTGCATCTAAGCACTACCCTTACCCTAACCTTAACCCTAAACTTACGTTAGCGGTTAGTGCTTAAGTTATATCTCGGGAAGTAAGCACCTGATTTTAAAACGGTTTGCAGTGTACAACTCTGTACCAAGATACCTTTCGAATGATACCAAGTTTTTCCCACTAGAATGAATTGTTAGCAATATTGCATTTAAGCACTACCCTAACCCTAACCCTAACCCTAGCGGTTAGTGCTTAAGTAGTATCTCGGGAAGTAAGCACCCGATTTTGAAACGGTTTGCAGTTTACAACTCTGTACAAAGATACCTTTTTAATGATACCAAGTTTGACCGACTAGAATACACTCTTAGCAATATTCCATCTAAGCACTACCCTAACCCTTACCTTAACCTAACCCTAACCCTAGCGGTAAGTGCTTAAGTAATATCTCGGGAATTAAGCACCCGATTTTGAAACGGTTTCCAGTTTACAACTCTGTACCAAGATACCTGTTCAATGATACCAAGTTTTTCCTACCAGAATAAATTCTTAGCAATATTGCATTTAAGCACTACCCTAACCCTAACCTTAACAATAACCCTAACCCTAACCCTAGCTGTAAGTGCTTAAGTCATATCTCGGGAAGTAAGCACCCGATTTTGAAACTGTTTGCAGTTTACAACTCTGTACCAAGATAAATTTTCAATGATACCTAGTTTGACCGACTAGAATACACTCTTAGCAATATTGCATTAAAGCACTACCCTAACCCTAACCCTAACCCTAGCGGTTAGTGCTTAAGTAATATCTCAGGAAGAAAGCACCCGATTTTGATTCGGTTTGCAGTTTACAACCTTGTACCCAGATACATTTTCAATGATACCAAGTTTGACCGACTAGAATACACTCTTAGCAATATTGCATCTAAGCACTACCCTAACCCTAACCTTAACCCTAACCCTAACCCTAGCGGTAAGTGCTTAAGTCATATCTCGGGAAGTAAGCACCCGATTTTGAAACGGTTTGCAGTTTACAACTCTGTACCAAGATACCTTTCGAATGATACCAAGTTTTTCCCACTAGAATAATTCTTAGCAATATTGCATTTAAGCACTACCCTAACCCTAACCCCAACCCTAACCCTAGCTGTAAGTGCTTAAGTCATATCTCGGGAAGTAAGCACCCGATTTTGAAACGGTTTGCAGTTTACAACTCTGTACCAAGATACCTTTCGAATGATACCAAGTTTGACCGACTAGAATGCACTCTTAGCAATATTGCATCTAAGCACTACCCTTACCCTAACCTTAAACCTAAACTTACATTAGCGGTTAGTGCTTATGTCATATCTCGGGAAGTAAGCACCTGATTTTGAAACGGTTTGCAGTTTACAACTCTGTACCAAGATACCTTTTCAATGATACCAAGTTTTTCCCACTAGAATAAATTCTTAGCAATATTGCATTTAAGCACTACCCTTGCCCCAACCCTAACCCTAGCGGTTAGTGCTTAAGTCATATCTCGGGAAGTAAGCACCCGATTTTGAAACGGTTTGCAGTTTACAACTCTGTACCAAAATACCTTTCGAATGATACAAAGTTTAACCGACTAAAATGCACTTTTAGCAATATTGCATCTAAGCACTACCCTTACCCTAACCTTAACCCTAAACTTACATTAGCGGTTAGTAAGCGAGTCATGTCTCGGGAAGTAAGCACCTGATTTTGAAACGGTTTGCAGTTTACAACTCTGTACCAAGATACCTTTTCAATGATACCAAGTTTAACCAACTAGAATACAATCTTAGCAATATTGCCTTGAAGCACTACCCTAACCCTAACCCTAACCCTAACCCTAGCGGTAAGTGCTTAAGTCATATCTCGGTAAGTAAGCACCCGATTTTCAAACGGTTTGCAGTTTACAACTCTGTACCAAGATACCTTTTCAATGATACCAAGTTTGACCGACTAGAATACACTCTTAGCAATATTGCATCTAAGCACTACCTTAACCCTAACCCTAAGCCTAGCGGTAAGTGCTTAAGTCATATCTCGGGAAGTAAGCACCCGATTTTGAAACGTTTTGTAGTTTACAACTCTGTACCAAGATACCTTTTCAATGATATCAAGTTTGACCGACTAGAATACACTCTTAGCAATATTGCATTTAAGCACTACCTTAACCCAAACCCTAACCCTAGCGGATAGTGCTTAAGTCATATCTCGGTAAGTAAGCACCCGATTTTGAAACGGTTTGCAGTTTACAACTCTGTACAAACATACCTTTTCAATGATACCAAGTTTGACCCGATTTTGAAACTGTTTGCAGTTTACAACTCTGTACCAAGATACCTTTCGAATGATACCAAGTTTGACCGACTAGAATGCACTCTTAGCAATATTGCATCTAAGCACTACCCTTACCCTAACCTTAACCCTAAACTTACATTAGCGGTTAGTGCTTAAGACATATCTCGGGAAGTAAGCACCTGATTTTGAAACGGTTTGCAGTTTACAACTCTGTACCAAGATACCTGTTCAACGATACCAAGTTTTTCCCACTAGAATAAATTCTTAGCAATATTGCATTTAAGCACTACCCTAACACTGCTTGAAAAGCCGAGTTTACGTGGTGGAAACTCCTGGGCATGCACCAGAAACCCGAAATGTTCGGACATTCACGGTACGTATCGTCCCGGGCACACTGCCTGTCCGGGCAATTGGCACACCCGAGGATGCACGGAAACGAACCATTTCGTGTCCGGTACGTGTCTATGACCCGTTCTTGACCGCGCATTTAGCCGTAAGAATTCTCTATATGCCCGGACACCCGAGACTTGTGCCGAACCGCACGGATGCTCCTTGCATAAATTACCGGGCAATTATCACCTAATTATCTACCTCGACCATTACACCCTTTGTCATTAAAAACAGTGTTGTTTTACCACACCTGCCGACCTAGGATTACCCCCCTTCCCATGTAGCTTTGTATAAGTTTCCTTTATTCTTTCAAAATGTGAATTAACTTTGTTTTTTGTTTTATTTTTAACTATTTTGGACTGCTCCTGGTGGGCTTCGTCGCTCTTTTCGCTTTCAAATATATGTCGGTCTGCTGCCATAGGTCACTAGCATCCGGGTCTTCACTATTTTCATAAGCAGTCTCCCAACTAACTGTATAGCCGCTTCCAATTTGATAACATAAACTCCTGTAGATATCTTGAATTCTGCATTCCTGCTCTCACAAATTCTGTTGTCCAGGCGCCGGCGGTCTTCTACACAAACCGATGCTAGTCAGGAACACGGGCGTGTATAGTTCGCATAACAGTACTGTAGTATTCAGTCCATCGTAAAACGGCGGCAGCTAGCCCTTCTCGCGTTCGACGTAGTGACAAAGACCTTTCTTGCTGAAACTCAAACCACACAAAACAACAGCTGGGCTCTTCGGTGCACCGGTTGTCACCCTTCTAAACAGAACTAGGTCCCATGGCGTTGGTAGTTGGATGCAATTCCACAGCAAGATGGTGTCCGATCTTACGTAGAGTATTTCCAAGCTCTCGTTGTTCACTGGCCGTGGGGCCGTCTGGCGTGCATACAAACATTTTGCTATCGGGATCAGGTCATCTCTGAATGCCAACTGAAAGATGGGATTGAAAGATTTGAAAATCGTAACACGTTTGCTGATTGGTCTACCCAACTGCTATGTGGAATACAATTGGCGGCGATTTATGCGTATTTGCATATAGACGGACAAAGTAAGCTCAGAATTCAGCTTATTGTCACATGCTCAGTGAGTTAAGACACTTTTCGCCCTTCTGCCTAATTAACTGATCCACCAACTTTGATGTGCTGTAGAAAGTTACTGGTTTGGTATTTTTCAGAATTTTCAACAGGAACTGGATCCACAAACCCAAAGCATATTTTCAGACCATATGGATTTCATAAAAGACTCACTGATATTAAAATATGAATATCATAAGCACAGCTAGATTTTATCCATTATAGGCCGTCGGCGCAACACCCCAGAACATATTTTTGACACAAAAGTGGTATGTATGTTTTCAGCAAAGAGCACTCTATAATGTTCAGGTGGTCCCAGCCCCACTAGTATGATTATAACACAAATATTCTTTAATATGTTCAAAATATTTTCAAAATTGGCATAAGTGAAATATTCATGGCAGCCTGACAGGGAAGTGGTGATATGCACAACCATGGGACCACCTGAACATTAAAGTACAACTTGTCTACTTACCCGGCATGTCTTTTGCGACAAATAAGAACATTGCATATGGTTGCGCCTTTAAGAAAAAGATAAGATGACAAAATTGCAACTTTTGGCCATTCCAAGCATGAAATGTGATCTCTTTGTTTGGATAGAGTGACAATATGGCTAATTAATTTGTTGACTTAGTGCCTGACAGCAGGGTACTAGTCTACCTGAGGAGAACAATGGGTGAGCCCACAGCTTTCACACCTTTACCTGCCAAGCCAGACAGACAGCTTGGGTTCTGTTGATAAATGATAAACAAACTTTCAAGCATTAAAGTATTACACACATAATTATATAGCAGAATTCCAAGAAAATTGGACTGAAACAATTTCACCTGTCTATCCAATCAACAGTCAATGCACTTGGCTGAGAGGAAACTGACCCTAGGGATAACCCACATTTGGTCTTAATCAAAATTTGTCTGACTTAGTGGCCAAAAAATGACTGTGACAGTCTAGCATTTATTCCTGACTCCTTACAAATGTTTTGCATGTATAATCATAGTTGTCAATGATTGCTCATATTGTGCAGGGCTAGGTGTTCTAAGGACAAAATTGAAATTGCCTGCATATAAGGATGTAGGAGAAGGCAGCAGTATGAAATAGGGAACAAATTTGATAAACATAGATTTGTAAATACACATTGCATTCAAAAGCTAATAGATTAGGGATGCATAGAACATCCTAGCTATACTACCATCTATTTGTCTGATTTGTTAATCATCCAACTACATATAGCTTCAGATTACAGTAATGCTGAATGTCCTTCTCATTTCAGCAATGTACAATTCCTAACCTAACAATTGTATAGTTCTTGAGCATACTGCCTGGCTATAGACATAATGCATTATGATATTTCCTGTAACATTACTCGCTTAACAGCAATGAGGTAGAAAGAATCAACCTCCTTGAATCTTTGGGGGAAACATGATCAAGTTGTTTGGTATTTTCTTGACTTTAGAAATTGAAAGACAAAGCATGTTTTCTTGATCAAGTTATTGTAGATTAAAAGAATGTAGAGAAACAGTAGCACCAGGGAATCTTGTACTAGTAATTAGTCTGGTGGATAACAGCAGAAGTAATACTTTCTTGAAAAGTTCTAAAAATTTCAATTTCTTCTTCTGGTGGATCTGACCTAGAACATTAGCTAAAAGTGTACCTACAACAGTGAACTCAATCTCTGAAAAAAGGGTTTACTTAGCCCTGGTAAGACTTGGGGAGGGGGGCATTTATTTGAAAACAGTTTCTTGTTTTATTCAGTCGAAATCAGATCTTGTCAAAACTTGTCAAAATTGGTGGGATACGAACGACGGAAGCTGGGCACTGTATTAAATCAGCTGTACTGTATCCATTTTCAAGGTACTCATGATAACAGCATAATTCACAGTGGCATTCAAACTATTTCTAACACACTGAAAACACTACACCCAATACACACCCTGCTTGCCTTCCTAGACAGGGTGCCAGGTAATGTCTCACCTGGCCAGGTGGCACCCCTCCCGGAATGTTTTCACACTAGGTGGGGAGGGGGCTATTATCGAACAATGGGGGAAATCTGGGAAACTTGGGGTCAAAGGTGGTTGCTATGTGTTGCTAGGGGAGCCAACACCCACTTTGCTGGGGGTCTTCAAAGTGTCTTAACCCTCTGAGTGGTCGCAATTCGCAGACAGTCAAACATTACAGTTAGTCAAACAATACCCACACGGTATTAGGTGGCAAAGTGCAGCTGTAATTGTTTACGGTTTCAGACATCACTTTGATAATAAACGTAACGTTTACTCTATCCTACAACAATAGTGAACTATATAAACCTCCTTGGTTCAACTAGCATTATCACAAAGCATAAAAACGTTACGAATCAAGGGCCCCGACGTGCATAGTTATCAACTTCCCTGCCACAAAAAATGACATTTGTTTGTCGTACAATGCTTCTATACATACACGTATTACGTATTCCTGCATATCCTAACAAAGAACACATTCAATTATCTACCTTGTGCGTCACGCGTGTGTGTTTTCTGTTTATATGAACCAAGGGGACCCATCCTTAGGCTCCTTTTAACCTCCTTTATGTATCTTGAAAATCTTTATTACATACTATTTGTATGTCTTATTTTCTAGTCCACTAACATGAGCTTGTCGTGTATCGTTATATATCAGAAATAAACCTATCACAGAAGTTCTTATGTTTTACTAAGCTCCATAGGCTTTGATAGAAATTGTTTGTGTTTGCAGAAATCCTTCAAACGAATAGAATACTCATTTAACTACACCCTGTGCCTGGCCGGATAGCTAAACAATCAGAACGGTACCATAACATCAACCTGTACATTTAGTTTCAATATGTGTATGCATTTTTCTTTTTTAGGGGGTGGCGGGATTTTTGTAGCCAGTAGGCCAGGCGTGTCGCGATCGCGTACCGACGCCATGTATTCAGAACAAAACATTGCATGTGTATTGGGGGGGGGGGGGCGTTCAGGGGAAATAGCAGTTTATTAACGTCTGTTTCTTTCCAAAATACTGTAGCGTGTAGATTTTCATCCATGGGTATCTCAATCCCAAAAGTTGAACAAACTTGCAAATTAACTGTAGGATGCTACTTCCGTATCGGACATTATTTACAGAATTGGAACGTGCCTGTTCAGAACCAGTAACGCGCCTTTTTCCCGGCACGATCAGTAAACAAGCAAACGGAACAGAATGTTACGAAATAGACATGTTCAACTGTCAAACATTTTGTTGCACTGTAATATCTTATAATTCATGCAGCATGAGCAAACTTTGAAATTTCTAAAGTCACTCTGCGGTACCGTAAGTTGAATATACACACGTTAAAATGTTAAATTATCAGGATCATAAGGTTTGTTAATGCAAGAAATAAGATACAGAGAAAGAAGTTTTTCGTTTCTTTATTCTATGGATACTTTTATAATGTTTTCAGTACCATTCTCTTTTAAAAAACATTGAGAGCAATTATCACTTGAATACACACTACCCATTCACTGAACCACTTCTCAAGACACGCAGTGTGAGGGTACGGCGAACTACCGGACATGGCCATGTCCGGTAATGATTGGGGATATTCGGCACCGGACACACCGTGGCTAGAAATTCGTTTATACCACCCGGACATGTCAAGTTCCACGGTAGTATAAGAAACCAAAAATTGCCAGAAATTCTTGTTTTCGGGCAGTGTAACCCTAACCTTAACCCTTACCCTAACCCTAGCTGTAAGTGCTTAAGTCATATCTCGGGAAGTAAGCACCCGATTTTAACACGGTTTGCAGTTTACACCTCTGTACCAAGATACCTTTTCAATGATACCAAGTTTGACCGACTAGAATACACTCTTAGCAATATTGCATTTAGGCACTACCCTAACGTTAACCCTAACTCTAGCGGTTAGTGCTTAAGTAATATCTCAGGAAGTAAGCACCCGATTTTGATTCGGTTTGTAGTTTACAACTCTGTACCAAGATACCTTTTCAATGATACCAAGTTTGACCGACTAGAATACACTCTTAGCAATATTGCATCTAAGCACTACCCTAACCCTAACCCTAACCCTAACCCTAACCCTAGCAGTAAGTGCTTAAGTCATATCTCGGGAAGTAAGCACCCGATTTTGAAACGGTTTGCAGTTTACAACTCTGTACCAAGATACCTTTCGAATGATACCAAGTTTTTCCCACTAGAATGAATTGTTAGCAATATTGCATTTAAGCACTGCCCTAACCCTAACCCTAACCCTAACCCTAGCGGTTAGTGCTTAAGTCATATCTCGGGAAGTAAGCACCAGATTTTGAAACGGTTTGCAGTTTACAACTCTGTACAAAGATACCTTTTCAATGATACCAAGTTTGACCGACTAGAATACACTCTTAGCAATATTGCATCTAAGCACTACCCTAACCCTAACCTTAACCCTACTCCTAACCCTAGCGGTTAGTGCTTAAGTCACATCTCGGGAAGTAAGCACCCGGTTTTGAAACGGTTTGCAGTTTACAACTCTGTACCAAGATACCTTTCGAATGATACCAAGTTTGACCGACCAGAATGCACTCTTAGCAATATTGCATCTAAGCACTACCCTTACCCTAACCTTAACCCTAAACTTACATTAGCGGTTAGTGCTGAAGTCATATCTCGGGAAGTAAGCACCTGATTTTGAAACGGTTTGCAGTTTACAACTCTGTACCAAGATACCTTTTCAATGATACCGAGTTTAACCAACTAGAATACACTCTTAGCAATATTGCCTTGAAGCACTACCCTAACCCAAACCCTAACCCTAGCGGTTAGTGTTTAAGTCATATTTCGGTAAGTAAGCGCACGGTTTTAAAATGATTTGCAGTTAACAACTCTGTACCAAGATACCTTTTCAATGATACCAAGTTTGACCGACTAGACTACACTCTACTAAGTCATATTTCGGTAAGTAAGCGCACGGTTTTAAAATGATTTGCAGTTAACAACTCTGTACCAAGATACCTTTTCAATGATACCAAGTTTGACCGACTAGAATACACACTTAGCAATATTGCATTTAAGCACTACCCTTGCCCCAACCCTAGCCCTAGCGGTTAGTGCTTAAGTCATATCTCGGGAAGTAAGCACCCGATTTTGAAACGGTTTGCAGTTGACAACTCTGTACCAAGATACATTTTTAATGATACCAAGTTTTTCCCACTAGAATAAATTCTTAGCAATATTGCATTTAAGCACTACCCTAACCCCAACCTTAACCCTAACCCTAACCCTAGCTGTAAGTGCTTAAGTCATATCTCGGGAATTAAGCACCCGATTTTCAAACGGTTTGCAGTTTACAACTCTGTACCAAGATACCTTTTCAATGATACCAAGTTTGACCGACTAGAATACACTCTTAGCAATATTGCATCTAAGCACTACCCTAACCCTAACCTTAACATTAACCCAAACCCTAACCCTAGCGGATAGTGCTTAAGTCATATCTCGGTAAGTAAGCACCCGATTTTGAAACGGTTTGCAGTTTACAACTCTGTACCGAGATACCTTTCGAATGATACCAAGTTTTTCCCACTAGAATGAATTGTTAGCAATATTGCATTTAAGCTCTACCCTAACCCTAACCCTAACCCTAGCGGTTAGTGCTGAAGTCATATCTCAGTAAGTAAGCGAACGGTTTTAAAACGATTTGCAGTTAACAACTCTGTACCAAGATACCTTTTCAATGATACCAAGTTTGACCGACTAGAATACACTCTTAGCAATATTGCATCTAAGCACTACCCTAACCCTAACCTTAACCCCAACCCTAACCCTAGCGGTTAGTGCTTAAGTCATATCTCGGGAAGTAAGCACCCGATTTTGAAACGGTTTGCAGTTTACAACTCTGTACCAAGATACCTATCAATGATACCAAGTTTGACCGACTAGAATGCACTCTTAGCAATATTGCATCTAAGCACTACCCTTACCCTAACCTTAACCCTAAACTTACATTAGCGGTTAGTGCTTAAGTCATATCTCGGGAAGTAAGCACCCGATTTTGAAACGGTTTGCAGTTTACAACTCTGTACCAAGATACATTTTCAATGATACCAAGTTTTTCCCAGTAGAATAAATTCTCAGCAATATTGCATTTAAGCACTACCCTAACCCCAACCTTAACCCTAACCCTAACCCTAGCTGTAAGTGCTTAAGTCATATCTCGGGAATTAAGCGCCCGATTTTCAAAACGGTTTGCAGTTTACAACTCTGTACCAAGATATCTTTTCAATGATACCAAGTTTGACCGACTAGAATACTGTCCTAGCAATATTTCATTTAAGCACTACCCTAACCCTAACCCTAACCCTAGCGGTTAGTGCTTAAGTCATATCTCGGGAAGTAAGCACCCGATTTTAAAATGGTTTGCAGTTTACAACTCTGTACCAAGATACCTTTTCAATGATACCAAGTTTGACCGACTAGAATACACTCTTAGCAATATTGCATTTAAGCACTACCCTAACCCCAGCGGTTAGTGCTTAAGTCATATCTCGGGAAGTAAGCACCCGATTTTGAAACGGTTTGCAGTTTACAACTCTGTACCAAAATACCTTTTCAATGATACCAAGTTTGACCGACTAGAATAAATTCATAGCAATATTTCATTTAAGCACTACCCTAACCCTAACCTTAACCCTAACCCTAACCCTAGCTGTAAGTGCCTAAGTCATATCTCGGGAAGTAAGCACCCGATTTTGAAACGGTTTGCAGTTTACAACTCTGTACCAAGATACCTTTTCAATGATACCAAGTTTGACCGACTAGAATACACTCTTAGCAATATTGCATTTAAGCACTACCCTAACCCTAACCCTAACCCTAGCGGTTAGTGCTTAAGTCATATCTCGGGAAGTAAGCACCCGATTTTGAAACGGTTTGCAGTTTACAACTCTGTACCAAGATACCTTTTCAATGATACCAAGTTTGACCGACTAGAATACACTCTTAGCAATATTGCATCTAAGCACTACCCTAACCCTAACCTTAACCCTAACACTAACCCTAGCGGTAAGTGCTTAAGTCATATCTCGGGAAGTAAGCACCCGATTTTGAAACGGTTTGCAGTTAATAACTCTGTACCAAGATACCTTTCGAATGATACCAAGTTTTTCCCACTAGAATATATTCTTAGCAATATTGCATTTAAGCACTACCCTAACTCTAACTTTAACTCTAACCTTAGCGGTTAGTGCTTAAGTCATATCTCGGGAAGTAAGCACCCGATTTTGAAAGTGTTTGCAGTTTACAACTCTGTACCAAGATACCTTTTCAATGATACCAAGTTTGACCGCCTAGAATACACTCTTAGCAATATTGCATTTAAGCACTACCCTAACCCTAACCCTAACCCTAACCCTAACCCTAGCGGTTAGTGCTTAAGTAATATCTCAGGAAGTAAGATTTTGTAACGGTTTGCAGTTTACAGCTCTGTACCGACATTCCTTTTCAATGATACCATTTTTGACTGACTACAATACACTCTTAGCCGTATTGCATCTAAGCACTACCTTAAACCTAACCCTAATTTCAACCCTAACCCTAGCGGTTAGTGCTTAACTCATATCTCGGGAAGTAAGGACCCGATTTTAAAACACTTTACAGTTTACAGCTCTGTACCGACATTCATTTTCAATGGTACCAAGTTTGACCGGCTAGAATACACTCTATGGCATACTGCCTCTCAGCACTACCCTAACCCTATCCCTAACCCTAACCCTTCCCAACGATACCAAGTTTGACCGACCCTAGCCTGAACCCTAACTGTTAGGGTCTGAGTAGTCCTTGACTTATTGATTGATGAGAAATCACCCGATTTGGAAAGGTTTGGAAGAGACCTTAATGTTATAGGTGCTCAACTTTAAACACTCTTAACTCGACAACAATGCAAGCAATCTGAAATCGAATTTTTACTTTTCAACTCGCCCCCAAGAGACCTTTCCAATGATACCATAGTTTGCCTATTTCAGACACTTTTTAATTTTTTTTTTCATTTTAGGTCACGTGTACAGGGACTTAACTTTAAACGCCCATAACTCGCTAATAATGCAAGCAATCTGAATACGGATTTCTGTGGATTTTCAACGCCACACCAAGAGACCTTTCCAATGGTACAATACTTTGCTTGTTTGAGACGCTTTTCCAAAATTAGTCTTGTAACAGCAATGCATACAATCTCAGAAAATCCTTTCACATGAAGTTTTCAGTTGACATCCTTTCAGGAAAAAGACCACTACAAGCATCTTATTTCTTATAAGTCTTACAAAGCTTCCAAATAATACTACACACAGAAAAATTGATCTATATGACATATCTTTATATTGCAGCTCATTGAAAAGTTCTTCTGTTATATATCAATGGTGTCATTATTTGTGATGATAAGATTAACAAACAAAATGTAGTTACTGAACACGACTGTCTTCATAAGTTGCATTGGAAGAAAAGAAGTTAAAATCATTATTACCTACCATCTGCAGCAGTGTAAGATAATGATATACTTTAAGCTATAACAATTTATCTGCCCTAAAACACACGTTTTGGGCAGAGTTATCGTGTCCCATACATTAGCAATGGCACTTTTTTTTAAACACTGTAACAGTGTGTATGACGCTCAGAACGGCTCAGGAGGCCCTAAAACACACGTTTTAGGCAGAATTAGCGTGTCCCATACATTAGCAATGGCACTTTTTTTAAACACTGTAACAGTGTGTAGGACGCTCCGAACGGCTCAGAAAGCCTTAAAACACACGTTTTAGGCGGAAAAAACGTGTCCCATACATTAGCAATGCAATTTTTTTCTGGGCACTGTAACAGTGTGTAGGACGCTCCGAACGGCTCAGAAAGCCTTAAAACACACGTTTTAGGCCGAAAAAACGTGTCCCATACATTAGCAATGCAGTTTTTTTCTGGGCACTGTAACAGTGTGTAGGACGCTCCGAACGGCTCAGAAAGCCTTAAAACACACGTTTTGGGCGGAAAAAACGAGAAGGGGTTGTACTAATAGCTCCATGGAGCCAGCTCCATGGAGCCAGCTCCACGGAGCTATTAGTACAACCCTGCGCCCTACCTACCATCTCCATGGAGCCAGCTCTATGCACTATCAATACATAATATTGGTTCACGTCACCACAGGAAAAATCTTAGTCCGCTATGGATTCGTCCTGGTTGACACAAACAACCTTCAAGGATCCAGCTCTATGGACTTTGCATGTATACAATTGGTTCACGTCACCACAGGAACAATGTTAGTCCGCTATGGGGCCGCCCTTGTAAACGAAAAACAAGTTTCTTGGAGCCGGCTCTATGAACTTTGAATGTATACAACTAGTTCACGTCACCACAGGAAAAATCTTAGTCGGCTATGGGGCCGCCCTTGTAAACGAAAAACTAGTTTCATGGAGCCAGCTCTATGAACTTTGAATGTATACAATTGGTTCACGTCACCACAGGAAAAAGATCTCAGTCCGCTATGGGGCCGCCCGTGTAAACGAAAAACAAGTTTCATGGAGCCGGCTCTATGAACTTTGAATGTATACAATTGGTTCACGTCACCACAGGAAAAATCTTAGTCCGCTATAGGGCCGCCCTTGTAAACGAAAAACAAGTTTCATGGAGCCGGCTCTATGAACTTTGAATGTATACAATTGGTTCACGTCACCACAGGAAAAATCTTAGTCGGCCATGGGGCCGCCCTTGTAAACGAAAAACAGGTTTCATGGAGCCAGCTCTATGAACTTTGAATGTATACAATTGGTTCACGTCACCACAGGAAAAAATCTCAGTCCGCTATGGGGCCGCCCGTGTAAACGAAAAACAAGTTTCATGGAGCCGGCTCTATGAACTTTGAATGTATACAATTGGTTCACGTCACCACAGGAAAAATCTTAGTCCGCTATGGGGCCGCCCTTGTAAACGAAAAACAAGTTTCATGGAGCCGGCTCTATGAACTTTGAATGTATACAATTGGTTCACGTCACCACAGGAAAATCTTAGTCCGCTATGGGGCCGCCCTTGTAAACGAAAAACAAGTTTCATGGAGCCAGCTCTATGGAATTTGTAAATGCATACAATTGGTTTACGTCACCACAGAAAAAATCTTAGTCGGCCATGGGGCCGCCCTTGTAAACGAAAAACAAGTTTCATGGAGCCGGCTCTATAAACTTTGAATGTATACAATTGGTTCACGTCACCACAGGAAAAAAAATCTCAGTACGCTATGGGGCCGCCCCTGTAAACGAAAAACAAGTTTCATGGAGCCGGCTCTATGAACTTTGAATGTATACAATTGGTTCACGTCACCACAGGAAAATCTTAGTCCGCTATGGGGCCGGCCTTGTAAACGAAAAATAAGTTTCATGGAGTCAGCTCTATGAACTTTGAATGTATACAATTGGTTCACGTCACCACAGGAAAAATCTTAGGCGGCCATGGGGCCGCCCTTGTAAACGAAAAACAAGTTTCATGGAGCCGGCTCTATGAACTTTGAATGTATACAATTGGTTCACGTCACCACAGGAAAAATCTTAGTTCGCTTTGGGGCCGCCCGTGTAAACGAAAAACAAGTTTCATGGAGCCAGCTCTATGAACTTTGAATGTATACAATTGGTTCACGTCACCACAGGAAAAATCTTAGTTCGCTATGGGGCCGCCCTTGTAAACGAAAAACAAGTTTTATGGAGCACGCTCTATGAACTTTAAATGTATACAATTGGTTCACCTCACCACAGGAAAAATCTTAGTTCGCTATGGGGCCGCCCGTGTAACCGAAAAACAGGTTTCATGGAGCCGGCTCTATGAACTTTGAATGTATACAATTGGTTCACGTCACCACAGGAAAAATCTTAGTCGGCCATGGGGCCGCCCTTGTAAACGAAAAACAAGTTTCATGGAGCCAGCTCTATGAACTTTGAATTTATACAATTGGTTCACGTCAACACAGGAAAATCTTAGTCCGCTATGGGGCCGCCCTTGTAAACAAAAACAAGTTTCATGGAGCCAGCTCTATGGAATTTGTAAATGCATACAATTGATTTACGTCACCACAGAAAAAATCTCAGTCCGCTATGGGGCCCCCCTTGTAAACGAAAAACAAGTTTTATGGAGCCGGCTCTATGAACTTTGAATGTATACAATTGGTTCACGTCACCACAGGAAAAATCTTAGTCCGCTATGGATTCGCCCTGGTTAACACAAACAAGCTTCATGGAGCCGGCTCTATGAACTTTGAATGTATACAATTGGTTCACGTCACCACAGGAAATATCTTAGTCCGCTATGGGGCCGCCCTTGTAAACGAAAAACAAGTTTTATGGAGCCCGCTCTATGAACTTTGAATGTATACAATTGGTTCACGTCACCACAGGAAAAATCTTAGTCCGCTATGGGGCCACCCTTGTAAACGAAAAATAAGTTTCATGGAGTCAGCTCTATGAACTTTGTATGTATACAATTGGTTCACGTCACCACAGGAAAAATCTTAGGCGGCCATGGGGCCGCCCTTGTAAACGAAAAACAAGTTTCATGGAGCCGGCTCTATGAACTTTGAATGTATACAATTGGTTCACGTCACCACAGGAAAAAAATCTCAGTCCGCTATGGGGCCGCCCGTGTAAACGAAAAACAAGTTTCATGGAGCCCGCTCTATAAACTTTGAATGTATACAATTGGTTCACGTCACCACAGGAAAAAAATCTCAGTCCGCTATGGGGCCGCCCGTGTAAACGAAAAACAAGTTTCATGGAGCCCGCTCTATAAACTTTGAATGTATACAATTGGTTCACGTCACCACAGGAAAAAAATCTCAGTCCGCTATGGGGCCGCCCGTGTAAACGAAAAACAACTTTTTTGGAGCCAGCACTATGAACATTGAATGTATAAAATTGGTTCACGTCACCACAGGAAAAATCTTAGTCGGATATGGGGCCGCCCTTGTCCGCCATTTTCATGGAGCCAGCTCTATGAACTTTGAATGTATACAATTGGTTCACGTCACCACAGGAAAAATCTTAGTCCGCTATGGGGCCGCCCTTGTAAACGAAAAACAAGTTTCATGGAGCCAGCTTTATGAACTTTGAATGTGTACAATTGGTTCACGCTTGGTTCACGTCAACACAGAAAAATCTTAGTCGGCTATCGATCGAGCCGCCCTTGTAAACGATAAACCAAAAATATCAGGTCAAAATCCATGTACAGATATTTTGTTTATTTGTCTGGCTTTACTTTATCTGAGGTATAGTGGCTAATGTGTTATCATCGTCTTCCGGTGTCCCGTGCTCGAGGAGGTGCCTCAACCACGCTAATCAGCCTTATTACTCAACACATTGGGTACATACTGGCTGGCAAAATACACCAGATAATATTATCATTAATAATATTGATATAATGTCCTTTGTCAAACGAGTGTCTTCGGGGTAGTGAACATATTCTATGAACCTTTCATATTCTATTATTAATAAGTTAAATAACAAAACAGAAGATGGAAAAAAAGGTTGATTCTTGTGACACTTGTAGCTCCCCACGCTGGGCTCCGTCAACCCCTTTTATTATTGTGCAACTTCTCATCCATACATGTTTTTATTGTTGTGTTTTTTTCCGGCACTAGCATTGTCTACCCGGACCCCCTCCGGTATCAGTTAGTGAGCTGGTAGATAGTTGTTACAGGCTGTGACATGCCACGGTGGGAGTTGCATGGTGGGCAAGCCGTAAAACAGTTTGTAACGATTAGCAGGGAGGTGTCGCATTCCTCAGTACACGGTCCCGTAAACAATACCCTCCAAGCAGAGGTTGGGTTTTGATATGGATTTGACGTCTTTTTATGACTCTCTAATTTGTTGTATGGATACGCATTCATCTAACTTATAAACCTGCCATGGGGGAGAAAGTACTCACCAACTGGTGATACGAGAGATTCTTTATTGTGTATTACTTTTGACAAACGTCCAAAGCGCAGATAATATATTATGTACTGACGACAAAATGCACAAACTTTGGGGAGTGAACGATTGACATCACTATCTGATTTTAGAATAAGAGTAATATAATAGCACTATATCGGCGGTCTTGTGACATCACAAAGTAAAAAAATTGATATATTTCACAAAGGCGCCGCTTGCTTGGGACGTTCTATCGTACTAGGAGGTATACATTCAAAGTGCATAGAGCTGGCTCCATGAAACTCGTTTTTCGTTTACAAGGGCGGACAAGGGCGGCCCCATAGCCGACTAAGATTTTTCCGTGGTGACGTGAACCAATTGTATACATTCAAAGTTCATAGAGCTGGCTCCATGAAACTTGTTTTTCGTTTACAAGGGCGGGCAAGGGCGGTCCCATAGCCGACTAAGATTTTTCCCGTGGTGACGTGAACCAATTGTATACTTTGAAAGTTCATAGAGCTGGCTTCATGAAACTTGTCGTTTCGTTTTATTTAATACAAGGGCGGCACCATAGCGGAATAAGATTTTTCCTGTGGTGACGTGAACCAATTGTATACATTCAAAGTTCATAGACCTGGCTCCATGAAACTTGTTTTTCGTTTACAAGGGCGGACAAGGGTGGCCCCATAGCCGACTAAGATTTTTCCCGTGGTGACGTGAACCAATTGTATACATACAAATTGCATAGAGCTGGCTCCATGAAGCTTGTTTGTGTTAACCAGGGCGAATTCTTAGCCGACTAAGATTTTTCCTGTGGTGACGTGAACCAATTGTATATATTCAAAGTGCATAGAGCTGGCTCCATGGAGCTGGTAGATAGCGCGCAGGGTTGTACTAATAGCTCCATGGAGCTGGCTCCATGGAGCTGGCTCCATGGAGCTATTAGTACAACCTCTATTGAATTATCGTGTCTAATGCATTACCAATGGCATTTTTTCAAAACTTTTTTTTCACGTTCTGACACTTTCATAAGGTGAAATACACTTAGTAGACATGTTTAGAATCAAAAAGAAAGATCTTTGATCAAAACTCGATTTTTAATGGCAAAGTTCGTAGTAAGCGCAGAACGGCTGAAAAAGGCCTAAATCTTATGTTTTGAGCGAAATTATCGTGTCTAATGCATTACCAATGGCATTTTTTCAAAACTTTTTTTTCACGTTCTGACACTTTCATAAGGTGAAATACACTTAGTAGACATGTTTAGAATCAAAAAGAAAAATCTTTGATCAAAACTCGATTTTTAATGGCAAAGTTCGTAGTAAGCGCTGAACGGCTGAAAAGGGCCTAAATCTTATGTTTTGAGCGAAATTATCGTGTCTAATGCATTACCAATGGCATTTTTTCAAAACTTTTTTTTTCACGTTCTGACACTTTTATAAGGTGAAATACACTTAGTAGACATGTTTAGAATCAAAAAGAAAAATCTTTGATCAAAACTCGATTTTTAATGGCAAAGTTCGTAGTAAGCGCAGAACGGCTGAAAGGGCCTAAATCTTATGTTTTGAGCGAAATTATCGTGTCTAATGCATTACCAATGGCATTTTTTCAAAACTTTTTTTTTCACGTTCTGACACTTTTATAAGGTGAAATACACTTAGTAGACATGTTTAGAATCAAAAAGAAAAATCTTTGATCAAAACTCGATTTTTAATGGCAAAGTTCGTAGTAAGCGCAGAACGGCTGAAAAGGGCCTAAATCTTATGTTTTGAGCGAAATTATCGTGTCTAATGCATTACCAATGGCATTTTTTCAAAACTTTTTTTTCACGTTCTGACACTTTTATAAGGTGAAATACACTTAGTAGACATGTTTAGAATCAAAAAGAAAAATCTTTGATCAAAACTCGATTTTTAATGGCAAAGTTCGTAGTAAGCGCAGAACGGCTGAAAAGGGCCTAAATCTTATGTTTTGAGCGAAATTATCGTGTCTAATGCATTACCAATGGCATTTTTTCAAAACTTTTTTTTCACGTTCTGACACTTTTATAAGGTGAAATACACTTAGTAGACATGTTTAGAATCAAAAAGAAAAATCTTTGATCAAAACTCGATTTTTAATGGCAAAGTTCGTAGTAAGCGCAGAACGGCTGAAAAGGGCCTAAATCTTATGTTTTGAGCGAAATTATCGTGTCTAATGCATTACCAATGGCATTTTTTCAAAACTTTTTTTTCACGTTCTGACACTTTTATAAGGTGAAATACACTTAGTAGACATGTTTAGAATCAAAAAGAAAAATCTTTGATCAAAACTCGATTTTTAATGGCAAAGTTCGTAGTAAGCGCAGAACGGCTGAAAAGGGCCTAAATCTTATGTTTTGAGCGAAATTATCGTGTCTAATGCATTACCAATTGCATTTTTGCAAAACTTTTTTTTTCACGTTCTGACACTTTTATAAGGTGAAATACACTTAGTAGACATGTTTAGAATCAAAAAGAAAAATCTTTGATCAAAACTCGATTTTTAATGGCAAAGTTCGTAGTAAGCGCAGAACGGCTGAAAAGGGCCTAAATCTTATGTTTTGAGCGAAATTATCGTGTCTAATGCATTACCAATGGCATTTTTTCAAAACTTTTTTTTTCACGTTCTGACACTTTTATAAGGTGAAATACACTTAGTAGACATGTTTAGAATCAAAAAGAAAAATCTTTGATCAAAACTCGATTTTTAATGGCAAAGTTCGTAGTAAGCGCAGAACGGCTGAAAAGGCCTAAATCTTATGTTTTGAGCGAAATTATCGTGTCTAATGCATTACCAATGGCATTTTTTCAAAACTTTTTTTTTCACGTTCTGACACTTTTATAAGGTGAAATACACTTAGTAGACATGTTTAGAATCAAAAAGAAAAATCTTTGATCAAAACTCGATTTTTAATGGCAAAGTTCGTAGTAAGCGCAGAACGGCTGAAAAGGGCCTAAATCTTATGTTTTGAGCGAAATTATCGTGTCTAATGCATTACCAATGGCATTTTTTCAAAACTTTTTTTTTCACGTTCTGACACTTTTATAAGGTGAAATACACTTAGTAGACATGTTTAGAATCAAAAAGAAAAATCTTTGATCAAAACTCGATTTTTAATGGCAAAGTTCGTAGTAAGCGCAGAACGGCTGAAAAGGGCCTAAATCTTATGTTTTGAGCGAAATTATCGTGTCTAATGCATTACCAATGGCATTTTTTCAAAACTTTTTTTTTCACGTTCTGACACTTTTATAAGGTGAAATACACTTAGTAGACATGTTTAGAATCAAAAAGAAAAATCTTTGATCAAAACTCGATTTTTAATGGCAAAGTTCGTAGTAAGCGCAGAACGGCTGAAAAGGGCCTAAATCTTATGTTTTGAGCGAAATTATCGTGTCTAATGCATTACCAATGGCATTTTTTCAAAACTTTTTTTTCACGTTCTGACACTTTTATAAGGTGAAATACACTTAGTAGACATGTTTAGAATCAAAAAGAAAAATCTTTGATCAAAACTCGATTTTTAATGGCAAAGTTCGTAGTAAGCGCAGAACGGCTGAAAAGGGCCTAAATCTTATGTTTTGAGCGAAATTATCGTGTCTAATGCATTACCAATGGCATTTTTTCAAAACTTTTTTTTCACGTTCTGACACTTTTATAAGGTGAAATACACTTAGTAGACATGTTTAGAATCAAAAAGAAAAATCTTTGATCAAAACTCGATTTTAATGGCAAAGTTCGTAGTAAGCGCAGAACGGCTGAAAAAGGCCTAAATCTTATGTTTTGAGCGAAATTATCGTGTCTAATGCATTACCAATGGCATTTTTTCAAAACTTTTTTTTTCACGTTCTGACACTTTAATAAGGTGAAATACACTTAGTAGACATGTTTAGAATCAAAAAGAAAAATCTTTGATCAAAACTCGATTTTTAATGGCAAAGTTCGTAGTAAGCGCAGAACGGCTGAAAAGGGCCTAAATCTTATGTTTTGAGCGAAATTATCGTGTCTAATGCATTACCAATGGCATTTTTTCAAAACTTTTTTTTTCACGTTCTGACACTTTTATAAGGTGAAATACACTTAGTAGACATGTTTAGAATCAAAAAGAAAAATCTTTGATCAAAACTCGATTTTTAATGGCAAAGTTCGTAGTAAGCGCAGAACGGCTGAAAAGGGCCTAAATCTTATGTTTTGAGCGAAATTATCGTGTCTAATGCATTACCAATGGCATTTTTTCAAAACTTTTTTTTTCACGTTCTGACACTTTTATAAGGTGAAATACACTTAGTAGACATGTTTAGAATCAAAAAGAAAAATCTTTGATCAAAACTCGATTTTTAATGGCAAAGTTCGTAGTAAGCGCAGAACGGCTGAAAAGGGCCTAAATCTTATGTTTTGAGCGAAATTATCGTGTCTAATGCATTACCAATGGCATTTTTTCAAAACTTTTTTTTCACGTTCTGACACTTTTATAAGGTGAAATACACTTAGTAGACATGTTTAGAATCAAAAAGAAAAATCTTTGATCAAAACTCGATTTTTAATGGCAAAGTTCGTAGTAAGCGCAGAACGGCTGAAAAGGGCCTAAATCTTATGTTTTGAGCGAAATTATCGTGTCTAATGCATTACCAATGGCATTTTTTCAAAACTTTTTTTTCACGTTCTGACACTTTTATAAGGTGAAATACACTTAGTAGACATGTTTAGAATCAAAAAGAAAAATCTTTGATCAAAACTCGATTTTTAATGGCAAAGTTCGTAGTAAGCGCAGAACGGCTGAAAAGGGCCTAAATCTTATGTTTTGAGCGAAATTATCGTGTCTAATGCATTACCAATGGCATTTTTTCAAAACTTTTTTTTCACGTTCTGACACTTTTATAAGGTGAAATACACTTAGTAGACATGTTTAGAATCAAAAAGAAAAATCTTTGATCAAAACTCGATTTTTAATGGCAAAGTTCGTAGTAAGCGCAGAACGGCTGAAAAGGGCCTAAATCTTATGTTTTGAGCGAAATTATCGTGTCTAATGCATTACCAATGGCATTTTTTCAAAACTTTTTTTTCACGTTCTGACACTTTTATAAGGTGAAATACACTTAGTAGACATGTTTAGAATCAAAAAGAAAAATCTTTGATCAAAACTCGATTTTTAATGGCAAAGTTCGTAGTAAGCGCAGAACGGCTGAAAAGGGCCTAAATCTTATGTTTTGAGCGAAATTATCGTGTCTAATGCATTACCAATGGCATTTTTTCAAAACTTTTTTTTTCACGTTCTGACACTTTTATAAGGTGAAATACACTTAGTAGACATGTTTAGAATCAAAAAGAAAAATCTTTGATCAAAACTCGATTTTTAATGGCAAAGTTCGTAGTAAGCGCAGAACGGCTGAAAAGGGCCTAAATCTTATGTTTTGAGCGAAATTATCGTGTCTAATGCATTACCAATGGCATTTTTTCAAAACTTTTTTTTTCACGTTCTGACACTTTTATAAGGTGAAATACACTTAGTAGACATGTTTAGAATCAAAAAGAAAAATCTTTGATCAAAACTCGATTTTTAATGGCAAAGTTCGTAGTAAGCGCAGAACGGCTGAAAAGGGCCTAAATCTTATGTTTTGAGCGAAATTATCGTGTCTAATGCATTACCAATTGCATTTTTTCAAAACTTTTTTTTTCACGTTCTGACACTTTCATAAGGTGAAATACACTTAGTAGACATGTTTAGAATCAAAAAGAAAAATCTTTGATCAAAACTCGATTTTTAATGGCAAAGTTCGTAGTAAGCGCAGAACGGCTGAAAAGGGCCTAAATCTTATGTTTTGAGCGAAATTATCGTGTCTAATGCATTACCAATGGCATTTTTTCAAAACTTTTTTTTTCACGTTCTGACACTTTTATAAGGTGAAATACACTTAGTAGACATGTTTAGAATCAAAAAGAAAAATCTTTGATCAAAACTCGATTTTTAATGGCAAAGTTCGTAGTAAGCGCAGAACGCCTGAAAAGGGCCTAAATCTTATGTTTTGAGCGAAATTATCGTGTCTAATGCATTACCAATGGCATTTTTTCAAAACTTTTTTTTTCACGTTCTGACACTTTTATAAGGTGAAATACACTTAGTAGACATGTTTAGAATCAAAAAGAAAAATCTTTGATCAAAACTCGATTTTTAATGGCAAAGTTCGTAGTAAGCGCAGAACGGCTGAAAAGGGCCTAAATCTTATGTTTTGAGCGAAATTATCGTGTCTAATGCATTACCAATGGCATTTTTTCAAAACTTTTTTTTTCACGTTCTGACACTTTTATAAGGTGAAATACACTTAGTAGACATGTTTAGAATCAAAAAGAAAAATCTTTGATCAAAACTCGATTTTTAATGGCAAAGTTCGTAGTAAGCGCAGAACGGCTGAAAAGGGCCTAAATCTTATGTTTTGAGCGAAATTATCGTGTCTAATGCATTACCAATGGCATTTTTTCAAAACTTTTTTTTCACGTTCTGACACTTTTATAAGGTGAAATACACTTAGTAGACATGTTTAGAATCAAAAAGAAAAATCTTTGATCAAAACTCGATTTTTAATGGCAAAGTTCGTAGTAAGCGCAGAACGGCTGAAAAGGCCTAAATCTTATGTTTTGAGCGAAATTATCGTGTCTAATGCATTACCAATGGCATTTTTTCAAAACTTTTTTTTTCACGTTCTGACACTTTTATAAGGTGAAATACACTTAGTAGACATGTTTAGAATCAAAAAGAAAAATCTTTGATCAAAACTCGATTTTTAATGGCAAAGTTCGTAGTAAGCGCAGAACGGCTGAAAAGGGCCTAAATCTTATGTTTTGAGCGAAATTATCGTGTCTAATGCATTACCAATGGCATTTTTTCAAAACTTTTTTTTCACGTTCTGACACTTTTATAAGGTGAAATACACTTAGTAGACATGTTTAGAATCAAAAAGAAAAATCTTTGATCAAAACTCGATTTTTAATGGCAAAGTTCGTAGTAAGCGCAGAACGGCTGAAAAGGGCCTAAATCTTATGTTTTGAGCGAAATTATCGTGTCTAATGCATTACCAATGGCATTTTTTCAAAACTTTTTTTTTCACGTTCTGACACTTTTATAAGGTGAAATACACTTAGTAGACATGTTTAGAATCAAAAAGAAAAATCTTTGATCAAAACTCGATTTTTAATGGCAAAGTTCGTAGTAAGCGCAGAACGGCTGAAAAGGGCCTAAATCTTATGTTTTGAGCGAAATTATCGTGTCTAATGCATTACCAATGGCATTTTTTCAAAACTTTTTTTTTCACGTTCTGACACTTTTATAAGGTGAAATACACTTAGTAGACATGTTTAGAATCAAAAAGAAAAATCTTTGATCAAAACTCGATTTTTAATGGCAAAGTTCGTAGTAAGCGCAGAACGGCTGAAAAGGGCCTAAATCTTATGTTTTGAGCGAAATTATCGTGTCTAATGCATTACCAATGGCATTTTTTCAAAACTTTTTTTTCACGTTCTGACACTTTTATAAGGTGAAATACACTTAGTAGACATGTTTAGAATCAAAAAGAAAAATCTTTGATCAAAACTCGATTTTTAATGGCAAAGTTCGTAGTAAGCGCAGAACGGCTGAAAAGGGCCTAAATCTTATGTTTTGAGCGAAATTATCGTGTCTAATGCATTACCAATGGCATTTTTTCAAAACTTTTTTTTCACGTTCTGACACTTTTATAAGGTGAAATACACTTAGTAGACATGTTTAGAATCAAAAAGAAAAATCTTTGATCAAAACTCGATTTTTAATGGCAAAGTTCGTAGTAAGCGCAGAACGGCTGAAAAGGGCCTAAATCTTATGTTTTGAGCGAAATTATCGTGTCTAATGCATTACCAATGGCATTTTTTCAAAACTTTTTTTTTCACGTTCTGACACTTTTATAAGGTGAAATACACTTAGTAGACATGTTTAGAATCAAAAAGAAAAATCTTTGATCAAAACTCGATTTTTAATGGCAAAGTTCGTAGTAAGCGCAGAAAAGGGCCCAAATCTTATGTTTTGAGCGAAATTATCGTGTCTAATAAATTACCAATGGCATTTTTTCAAAACTTTTTTTTTCACGTTCTGACACTTTTATAAGGTGAAATACACTTAGTAGACATGTTTAGAATCAAAAAGAAAAATCTTTGATCAAAACTCGATTTTTAATGGCAAAGTTCGTAGTAAGCGCAGAACGGCTGAAAAGGGCCTAAATCTTATGTTTTGAGCGAAATTATCGTGTCTAATGCATTACCAATTGCATTTTTGCAAAACTTTTTTTTCACGTTCTGACACTTTCATAAGGTGAAATACACTTAGTAGACATGTTTAGAATCAAAAAGAAAAATCTTTGATCAAAACTCGATTTTTAATGGCAAAGTTCGTAGTAAGCGCAGAACGGCTGAAAAGGGCCTAAATCTTATGTTTTGAGCGAAATTATCGTGTCTAATGCATTACCAATGGCATTTTTTCAAAACTTTTTTTTCACGTTCTGACACTTTTATAAGGTGAAATACACTTAGTAGACATGTTTAGAATCAAAAAGAAAAATCTTTGATCAAAACTCGATTTTTAATGGCAAAGTTCGTAGTAAGCGCAGAACGGCTGAAAAGGGCCTAAATCTTATGTTTTGAGCGAAATTATCGTGTCTAATGCATTACCAATGGCATTTTTTCAAAACTTTTTTTTCACGTTCTGACACTTTTATAAGGTGAAATACACTTAGTAGACATGTTTAGAATCAAAAAGAAAAATCTTTGATCAAAACTCGATTTTTAATGGCAAAGTTCGTAGTAAGCGCAGAACGGCTGAAAAGGGCCTAAATCTTATGTTTTGAGCGAAATTATCGTGTCTAATGCATTACCAATGGCATTTTTTCAAAACTTTTTTTTTCACGTTCTGACACTTTTATAAGGTGAAATACACTTAGTAGACATGTTTAGAATCAAAAAGAAAAATCTTTGATCAAAACTCGATTTTTAATGGCAAAGTTCGTAGTAAGCGCAGAACGGCTGAAAAGGGCCTAAATCTTATGTTTTGAGCGAAATTATCGTGTCTAATGAATTACCAATGGCATTTTTTCAAAACTTTTTTTTTCACGTTCTGACACTTTTATAAGGTGAAATACACTTAGTAGACATGTTTAGAATCAAAAAGAAAAATCTTTGATCAAAACTCGATTTTTAATGGCAAAGTTCGTAGTAAGCGCAGAACGGCTGAAAAGGGCCTAAATCTTATGTTTTGAGCGAAATTATCGTGTCTAATGCATTACCAATTGCATTTTTGCAAAACTTTTTTTTTCACGTTCTGACACTTTCATAAGGTGAAATACACTTAGTAGACATGTTTAGAATCAAAAAGAAAAATCTTTGATCAAAACTCGATTTTTAATGGCAAAGTTCGTAGTAAGCGCAGAACGGCTGAAAAGGGCCTAAATCTTATGTTTTGAGCGAAATTATCGTGTCTAATGCATTACCAATGGCATTTTTTCAAAACTTTTTTTTCACATTCTGACACTTTTATAAGGTGAAATACACTTAGTAGACATGTTTAGAATCAAAAAGAAAAATCTTTGATCAAAACTCGATTTTTAATGGCAAAGTTCGTAGTAAGCGCAGAACGGCTGAAAAGGGCCTAAATCTTATGTTTTGAGCGAAATTATCGTGTCTAATGCATTACCAATTGCATTTTTGCAAAACTTTTTTTTTCACGTTCTGACACTTTCATAAGGTGAAATACACTTAGTAGACATGTTTAGAATCAAAAAGAAAAATCTTTGATCAAAACTCGATTTTTAATGGCAAAGTTCGTAGTAAGCGCAGAACGGCTGAAAAGGGCCTAAATCTTATGTTTTGAGCGAAATTATCGTGTCTAATGCATTACCAATGGCATTTTTTCAAAACTTTTTTTTCACATTCTGACACTTTTATAAGGTGAAATACACTTAGTAGACATGTTTAGAATCAAAAAGAAAAATCTTTGATCAAAACTCGATTTTTAATGGCGAAGTTCGTAGTAAGCGCAGAACGGCTGAAAAGGGCCTAAATCTTATGTTTTGAGCGAAATTATCGTGTCTAATGCATTACCAATGGCATTTTTTCAAAACTTTTTTTTCACGTTCTGACACTTTTATAAGGTGAAATACACTTAGTAGACATGTTTAGAATCAAAAAGAAAAATCTTTGATCAAAACTCGATTTTTAATGGCAAAGTTCGTAGTAAGCGCAGAACGGCTGAAAAGGGCCTAAATCTTATGTTTTGAGCGAAATTATCGTGTCTAATGCATTACCAATGGCATTTTTTCAAAACTTTTTTTTTCACGTTCTGACACTTTTATAAGGTGAAATACACTTAGTAGACATGTTTAGAATCAAAAAGAAAAATCTTTGATCAAAACTCGATTTTTAATGGCAAAGTTCGTAGTAAGCGCAGAACGGCTGAAAAGGGCCTAAATCTTATGTTTTGAGCGAAATTATCGTGTCTAATGAATTACCAATGGCATTTTTTCAAAACTTTTTTTTTCACGTTCTGACACTTTTATAAGGTGAAATACACTTAGTAGACATGTTTAGAATCAAAAAGAAAAATCTTTGATCAAAACTCGATTTTTAATGGCAAAGTTCGTAGTAAGCGCAGAACGGCTGAAAAGGGCCTAAATCTTATGTTTTGAGCGAAATTATCGTGTCTAATGCATTACCAATTGCATTTTTGCAAAACTTTTTTTTTCACGTTCTGACACTTTCATAAGGTGAAATACACTTAGTAGACATGTTTAGAATCAAAAAGAAAAATCTTTGATCAAAACTCGATTTTTAATGGCAAAGTTCGTAGTAAGCGCAGAACGGCTGAAAAGGGCCTAAATCTTATGTTTTGAGCGAAATTATCGTGTCTAATGCATTACCAATGGCATTTTTTCAAAACTTTTTTTTCACATTCTGACACTTTTATAAGGTGAAATACACTTAGTAGACATGTTTAGAATCAAAAAGAAAAATCTTTGATCAAAACTCGATTTTTAATGGCAAAGTTCGTAGTAAGCGCAGAACGGCTGAAAAGGCCTAAATCTTATGTTTTGAGCGAAATTATCGTGTCTAATGCATTACCAATGGCATTTTTTCAAAACTTTTTTTTTCACGTTCTGACACTTTTATAAGGTGAAATACACTTAGTAGACATGTTTAGAATCAAAAAGAAAAATCTTTGATCAAAACTCGATTTTTAATGGCAAAGTTCGTAGTAAGCGCAGAACGGCTGAAAAGGGCCTAAATCTTATGTTTTGAGCGAAATTATCGTGTCTAATGCATTACCAATGGCATTTTTTCAAAACTTTTTTTTTCACGTTCTGACACTTTTATAAGGTGAAATACACTTAGTAGACATGTTTAGAATCAAAAAGAAAAATCTTTGATCAAAACTCGATTTTTAATGGCAAAGTTCGTAGTAAGCGCAGAACGGCTGAAAAGGGCCTAAATCTTATGTTTTGAGCGAAATTATCGTGTCTAATGCATTACCAATGGCATTTTTTCACAACTTTTTTTTCACGTTCTGACACTTTTATGAGGTGAAATACACTTAGTAGACATGTTTAGAATCAAAAAGAAAAATCTTTGATCAAAACTCGATTTTTAATGGCAAAGTTCGTAGTAAGCGCAGAACGGCTGAAAAGGGCCTAAATCTTATGTTTTGAGCGAACTTATCGTGTCTAATGCATTACCAATGGCATTTTTTCAAAACTTTTTTTTCACGTTCTGACACTTTTATAAGGTGAAATACACTTAGTAGACATGTTTAGAATCAAAAAGAAAAATCTTTGATCAAAACTCGATTTTTAATGGCAAAGTTCGTAGTAAGCGCAGAACGGCTGAAAAGGGACTAATTCTTATGTTTTGAGCGAAATTATCGTGTCTAATGCATTACCAATGGCATTTTTTCAAAACTTTTTTTTCACGTTCTGTGTAACAATTTGGTCTTAGTGGTAGGACTTGGGCATTTACCTATACGTCAAGGTGACGCGTCTATGCTATGCACTCTCACCAATATAGCCAAGGACCAGGGTTCAGTGTACAGTTTGATGTGATCTTTATTACTACGACCGATTGTATACTACAGTTTATGCAAGTGAACGAATGTGATGATATAATACTACAACTAATACAAGTGATACAAGATACGATACCTGGACAGAGTTGCGGCGGATGATACTAACTAACCCGGTTAACTAAACTACGGCGGCGGAAGGTGCGGATGTCCTTGTCCCTGGGTCTGCTTCTAGCCTAACTAGCACGTACCGCGCCTTATATTACTTCAATTGGAGGCGGAGCTTACGCGAGCGCTGCGGGGCGTGGCCTAGCTGACGTCAGGGCGCGCCCATGGTCACGTGCTCTCACCACGTGACCCCCTGGGCCGCCCAACGTAATATCAGACTTGCTACACCATCCCCCCCGCAACGCTTGATGATGCTCCCGCATCATTATTAAACTACAACTTATTTTGAATCAATTAACTTTAACTAACTAGTTCACTTCAGGAACGTTTGGAGCCAGATAATAGGAACCAGAAACCCTGAACACAGGTATACATAATTCCAGACAATTCTAACATACATCCTAAAATACATTATTACTGGTCTATCAACTCATCAGGTACAAGTTTGAAAGTAACCAAGGGTATTAGAAAATTACATCGAATTGTGCACCATGGCCGGAATCACATTGATTACACATCACATAGTCATAGAATGCACCATGGAACAATACAACTGAAACAACATAACATACAGAAACCAATAGAAGGCATGACAAGATCCAAAACACCG
The DNA here is from genome assembly GCA_019207045.1 of Branchiostoma floridae x Branchiostoma belcheri. Classification (NCBI taxonomy): domain Eukaryota; kingdom Metazoa; phylum Chordata; class Leptocardii; order Amphioxiformes; family Branchiostomatidae; genus Branchiostoma; species Branchiostoma floridae x Branchiostoma belcheri. Next base: position 23,610,771 of record CM033032.1, on the reverse strand, counting down.
AACTACATAACAATTCTCCGAACAAAAATAATTACCGAGATTCCGAACATTAATCATCAAATCGTCCAAAGCATTTTCATACACACATCAACCTAGACAAGGTTCTGTCCCCGAGTAGTACACACGTACAGGATAAATCATGTCGAACCCGGTCTAACCAGTTTGAGAGCGGTTTTGCTCGGGACCCACTGCACTTTGGCGGGTCCTTGGTTGCCAGACGAGGAGGGGACTAGTGAGTGCCAACGCGTTCGGAAGGGAAAACGGGTCCCAACGGAGAAAAGAACGAGGCGGTCCCACTACCTTAATCCCTAACAATGTGCCCTGCTAATGATTACGATAACTGCCTTCGTGGAATCTCTTTTTTAGGAGACCACTTAATGACGCAAGGAAGGCTGAAATTTGCCCGGGTTTACACAATCAGTAGCCGAAACCGAGGAGGAGGAAAAAGCTTGCCAAACCGTAGGTACCTAAGTACGGAAGCCCGATCGGAAGTGGTTGTAGGAAGGACACCCCGCTACGGTCATGTCGCTACGGAACCAATCATTAGGGGGATTAACCATGCCCGTCTATGTGTGAGCGAGTCACGACAAGGAGTAAGGGGACGGAGCAGGCAGAGGGTCAAAATCCGTTCCTTTGGGGGACATAGAACCTAGGGGGGGGGTGCCCAAACCACGAGAGAACACGAGGGACTTCAGACGGATGAAGAATTTTCCACTCCTAATTTGACATGAATTTCTTAGGAAGGTTTCGGTGGGCTGGTGAAGGCCCGGACTACAGCTGTCATGAAATGGGCCACCGGATTCCATCTATTTGGCGAGAGGTCGTAAGTTGAGGGTTCCAAGGGACGGGCAGGGGGACCTTCACTGAACTGTTCCCCCCCGGGACACGACCTATCCGAAGGTTGGCACTGTGTAGTCAGTCCCACGTCTAAACTATTAGTGACCTGGCATACATTGGGGTGGACATGATTTGTATCACTGTTGCTGTCACTGGAGGTATAAGCGTCCGGGAAGCATATAAAATTGTTCATGTCTCGCGGTTGTCTACGACGACGCCGGTTGGTACGTTGCGGTAACGGCGACGGAAGGACAGGTGATGATGTTGTCGCTGTCGTGTCGGTCGGAGCAGGTGTCGGAGTAGGTGTCGCAGCAGGTGTCGGAGCAGGAACAGGTGTCGGGGTTGGAACAGGTGTCGGATCTGGAACAGGTGCGTGGGTACGTGACGGGTCGGGACCAGGCGGCTGGATGGGTGCCGCATGTGTTGTGTCAGGTGGCTGGTGACGCCAAGGAGCTGACGGCGGCAAGGGTGAACCTGGAACAGAAGAGGGAGGGGGCCCCGCGGAACAGTGTCCTTGGGGGATTACAGGTCCTGGAATTTTGTCAGCTTCGTCAGCAAGTCGCCGGGCGTGGTCCTGTTGCCTGGGGAGGGAATCGCTGTTGAAATGGTAACGAGTCCGGTGGCCTTGCTTGCTGGATCTTCTTACAGGACATTGTGACTTCCAGTGGCCTAGCTGGTGACAGACAAAACATGGACGTGTTCTCGGCGACGGCCTTTTCGAACGGACGGACTTTACAACAGGGACAGACTGACGACATAGTAACACAAGTCGCTCCTGGAGTGTGCGCTGCAATGCTGTCGCTACTCGCCAAAACGCCTCCACCCAAACACATTTCAGTCTCTCCTCCTCGGCTCGCGTGTACCTAAATAACCTAAATGGGACGGACTTCCAAGTTGGTGCCCCTACTCCGGCCACAGGCGCAGACCCTGTCATGCCCTGATCCGGGTAGGCTTGGTCACCCCAAACAAAAAACTGTCCTCCCATGTCCAAATTACCAAACCCTAAATACCAAAATTACCAAAATACCAAGTTACAAACTATACCACGCCGAACTTATCAAAGAAGAGGAGAAGACGTGAGTGGATCGCCCGACGTTAGCTTGCTTTCAAACGCTACACGACACCCGGCAACTGTGCCACAGTCACAATCACTGGTTCCTTAGAAACAAGACTGAAAATCACTTCAAATTGTAGGAGGAATGGCCACACAGAACAAACAAACGACGAATGATCTTTACAGCTGAAACCATACAGACCCTGGCCTGGACAACAATGATTCAGATACGGTGTATGTTTTTACGCACAAAAACAAAGTTTAACGATTTCGAAAAACAATTTCTCATCAGGCAAGCAACCAAACAGAACCCTTTACGTGCATTGCCCTGTGGAATAATTCCAAAAAACTTACAACACGAGAAATCAGGACAACCTAACAAAAATGTACCCAATAGCAGATGATCACTGGCCAACAGCAAAAAATCTTAACCCTGACTACAGCAAGAGACCCAATCAATTATGCAACTTCCCAGAAAAACAATCAAGGTACACGCCATGTATAATCACAAAACAATTTGTGTAAATTAAACCATCCGTATCCGTTATGAAATCTCCAAAATCGACAGCAAAATCTAGCACCAAGTAAACGGAACACGACAAGTTTAAACAGGACAAGAAAAAGTTCTACACCTGACCTTTTCACAACCACAATTAATCCTAGCAAAGTATACAAGCGAAAATACACTAATCAAAACAGAACTTCCAGACTAAAACCAACACTTATCGAACGAATTGTCCACAAATCAAGGAAATGGTTTAATCAACGACAAGAACATTTTGCCATCCCCACATCCAAACATGTCAAAACCGCAGCGTTGCAATCAGCATTACCGAGAACAAACATGTGCATAGTTGGGCAATACAACGACGGGAGACCTAAAAATTCGGAGGATGGGGGAGATTGACATGCACCAGGAACAGGTTACGTGACGTTGGATACAATGATAAGGTGCGAACGTACTGAGTTATGGCGCTAAAAGAAAACACGTCAAAGTCGGCGGAGGAACATAACAAAACCTTATAGCATAACAAAACCCTGTCCAGACATATCGGCAATATCAAAGAAAACAATGCTTTTCAAGGGATAAGTTTCGGCGCCGAAAAAATGGACTTCTTGACTGGCATGAAAGTGCTAATACATGGAAATTTGGCGGTGACGGTCGACAAAGGAGTTACCAGGTAGGTATCAATGAAGGACAAAGGACGTGCCGATGAAACAACGCTTTGAACACGGAGAAAGATTTACATATGCGAAATTCAATGTCGGTCGCCGGGAAAGTCAAAGGCACCGCGAAAGCGCTTCAGTACTGAGTTGACGCGGGGAGTCGGGGTGGAAATTACAAAAAAAACGCAACGGACGCCACGCTATTGGGAAAATTCAAAATTACTATACAGCACAGACAAAAAAAACTTCTTGTACACAACTTCGTGGGCAAATTATTCGATAGTGTAGTCAAGCAGGTATGTCACTACGAGTGCGGCAGTATAATTAGGGAAGCAAAATTGCTGGTAGACAAAAAAACAAATTTGCGTGGAAAAAAATGGAGAAGCACAGAAGGGGTATTTATAAAATCCAAACAGGTAGAATTATTCGACACGAATCAGGTTAATCTGTGAATTTTGACCGAGATTAGGGTCTAATTTGCAACTAATCGATACATGGGTAGCAGTTCGCAACACACAGGAACAATGGAAATTTGACTGAGCGTCACTTTGGCGCCACCCGAAAACGTGACGTATTCTTAGAAATCACGGTACAAAGTTTATAACAATCGGGTCGTAGAATCAGGATCACAGAGCAAAACTGTACCCGCTAGTAGGAACCATGTAACAATTTGGTCTTAGTGGTAGGACTTGGGCATTTACCTATACGTCAAGGTGACGCGTCTATGCTATGCACTCTCACCAATATAGCCAAGGACCAGGGTTCAGTGTACAGTTTGATGTGATCTTTATTACTACGACCGATTGTATACTACAGTTTATGCAAGTGAACGAATGTGATGATATAATACTACAACTAATACAAGTGATACAAGATACGATACCTGGACAGAGTTGCGGCGGATGATACTAACTAACCCGGTTAACTAAACTACGGCGGCGGAAGGTGCGGATGTCCTTGTCCCTGGGTCTGCTTCTAGCCTAACTAGCACGTACCGCGCCTTATATTACTTCAATTGGAGGCGGAGCTTACGCGAGCGCTGCGGGGCGTGGCCTAGCTGACGTCAGGGCGCGCCCATGGTCACGTGCTCTCACCACGTGACCCCCTGGGCCGCCCAACGTAATATCAGACTTGCTACATCTGACACTTTTATAAGGTGAAATACACTTAGTACACATGTTTAGAATCAAAAAGAAAAATCTTTGATCAAAACTCGATTTTTAATGGCAAAGTTCGTAGTAAGCGCAGAACGGCTGAAAAGGGCCTAAATCTTATGTTTTGAGCGAAATTATCGTGTCTAATGCATTACCAATGGCATTTTTTCAAAACTTTTTTTTCACGTTCTGACACTTTTATAAGGTGAAATACACTTAGTAGACATGTTTAGAATCAAAAAGAAAAATCTTTGATCAAAACTCGATTTTTAATGGCAAAGTTCGTAGTAAGCGCAGAACGGCTGAAAAGGGCCTAAATCTTATGTTTTGAGCGAAATTATCGTGTCTAATGCATTACCAATGGCATTTTTTCAAAACTTTTTTTTTCACGTTCTGACACTTTTATAAGGTGAAATACACTTAGTAGACATGTTTAGAATCAAAAAGAAAAATCTTTGATCAAAACTCGATTTTTAATGGCAAAGTTCGTAGTAAGCGCAGAACGGCTGAAAAGGGCCTAAATCTTATGTTTTGAGCGAAATTATCGTGTCTAATGAATTACCAATGGCATTTTTTCAAAACTTTTTTTTTCACGTTCTGACACTTTTATAAGGTGAAATACACTTAGTAGACATGTTTAGAATCAAAAAGAAAAATCTTTGATCAAAACTCGATTTTTAATGGCAAAGTTCGTAGTAAGCGCAGAACGGCTGAAAAGGGCCTAAATCTTATGTTTTGAGCGAAATTATCGTGTCTAATGAATTACCAATGGCATTTTTTCAAAACTTTTTTTTTCACGTTCTGACACTTTTATAAGGTGAAATACACTTAGTAGACATGTTTAGAATCAAAAAGAAAAATCTTTGATCAAAACTCGATTTTTAATGGCAAAGTTCGTAGTAAGCGCAGAACGGCTGAAAAGGGCCTAAATCTTATGTTTTGAGCGAAATTATCGTGTCTAATGCATTACCAATTGCATTTTTGCAAAACTTTTTTTTTCACGTTCTGACACTTTCATAAGGTGAAATACACTTAGTAGACATGTTTAGAATCAAAAAGAAAAATCTTTGATCAAAACTCGATTTTTAATGGCAAAGTTCGTAGTAAGCGCAGAACGGCTGAAAAGGGCCTAAATCTTATGTTTTGAGCGAAATTATCGTGTCTAATGCATTACCAATGGCATTTTTTCAAAACTTTTTTTTTCACATTCTGACACTTTTATAAGGTGAAATACACTTAGTAGACATGTTTAGAATCAAAAAGAAAAATCTTTGATCAAAACTCGATTTTTAATGGCAAAGTTCGTAGTAAGCGCAGAACGGCTGAAAAGGCCTAAATCTTATGTTTTGAGCGAAATTATCGTGTCTAATGCATTACCAATGGCATTTTTTCAAAACTTTTTTTTTCACGTTCTGACACTTTTATAAGGTGAAATACACTTAGTAGACATGTTTAGAATCAAAAAGAAAAATCTTTGATCAAAACTCGATTTTTAATGGCAAAGTTCGTAGTAAGCGCAGAACGGCTGAAAAGGGCCTAAATCTTATGTTTTGAGCGAAATTATCGTGTCTAATGCATTACCAATGGCATTTTTTCAAAACTTTTTTTTTCACGTTCTGACACTTTTATGAGGTGAAATACACTTAGTAGACATGTTTAGAATCAAAAAGAAAAATCTTTGATCAAAACTCGATTTTTAATGGCAAAGTTCGTAGTAAGCGCAGAACGGCTGAAAAGGGCCTAAATCTTATGTTTTGAGCGAACTTATCGTGTCTAATGCATTACCAATGGCATTTTTTCAAAACTTTTTTTTTCACGTTCTGACACTTTTATAAGGTGAAATACACTTAGTAGACATGTTTAGAATCAAAAAGAAAAATCTTTGATCAAAACTCGATTTTTAATGGCAAAGTTCGTAGTAAGCGCAGAACGGCTGAAAAGGGACTAATTCTTATGTTTTGAGCGAAATTATCGTGTCTAATGCATTACCAATGGCATTTTTTCAAAACTTTTTTTTCACGTTCTGACACTTTTATAAGGTGAAATACACTTAGTACACATGTTTAGAATCAAAAAGAAAAATCTTTGATCAAAACTCGATTTTTAATGGCAAAGTTCGTAGTAAGCGCAGAACGGCTGAAAAGGGCCTAAATCTTATGCTTTGAGCGAAATTATCGTGTCTAATGCATTACCAATGGCATTTTTTCAAAACTTTTTTTTTCACGTTCTGACACTTTTATAAGGTGAAATACACTTAGTAGACATGTTTAGAATCAAAAAGAAAAATCTTTGATCAAAACTCGATTTTTAATGGCAAAGTTCGTAGTAAGCGCAGAACGGCTGAAAAGGGCCTAAATCTTATGTTTTGAGCGAAATTATCGTGTCTAATGCATTACCAATGGCATTTTTTCAAAACTTTTTTTTTCACGTTCTGACACTTTTATAAGGTGAAATACACTTAGTAGACATGTTTAGAATCAAAAAGAAAAATCTTTGATCAAAACTCGATTTTTAATGGCAAAGTTCGTAGTAAGCGCAGAACGGCTGAAAGGGCCTAAATCTTATGTTTTGAGCGAAATTATCGTGTCTAATGCATTACCAATGGCATTTTTTCAAAACTTTTTTTTCACGTTCTGACACTTTTATAAGGTGAAATACACTTAGTAGACATGTTTAGAATCAAAAAGAAAAATCTTTGATCAAAACTCGATTTTTAATGGCAAAGTTCGTAGTAAGCGCAGAACGGCTGAAAAGGCCTAAATCTTATGTTTTGAGCGAAATTATCGTGTCTAATGCATTACCAATGGCATTTTTTCAAAACTTTTTTTTTCACGTTCTGACACTTTTATAAGGTGAAATACACTTAGTAGACATGTTTAGAATCAAAAAGAAAAATCTTTGATCAAAACTCGATTTTTAATGGCAAAGTTCGTAGTAAGCGCAGAACGGCTGAAAAGGGCCTAAATCTTATGTTTTGAGCGAAATTATCGTGTCTAATGCATTACCAATGGCATTTTTTCAAAACTTTTTTTTTCACGTTCTGACACTTTTATAAGGTGAAATACACTTAGTAGACATGTTTAGAATCAAAAAGAAAAATCTTTGATCAAAACTCGATTTTTAATGGCAAAGTTCGTAGTAAGCGCAGAACGGCTGAAAAGGGCCTAAATCTTATGTTTTGAGCGAAATTATCGTGTCTAATGCATTACCAATGGCATTTTTTCAAAACTTTTTTTTTCACGTTCTGACACTTTTATGAGGTGAAATACACTTAGTAGACATGTTTAGAATCAAAAAGAAAAATCTTTGATCAAAACTCGATTTTTAATGGCAAAGTTCGTAGTAAGCGCAGAACGGCTGAAAAGGGCCTAAATCTTATGTTTTGAGCGAACTTATCGTGTCTAATGCATTACCAATGGCATTTTTTCAAAACTTTTTTTTCACGTTCTGACACTTTTATAAGGTGAAATACACTTAGTAGACATGTTTAGAATCAAAAAGAAAAATCTTTGATCAAAACTCGATTTTTAATGGCAAAGTTCGTAGTAAGCGCAGAACGGCTGAAAAGGGACTAATTCTTATGTTTTGAGCGAAATTATCGTGTCTAATGCATTACCAATGGCATTTTTTCAAAACTTTTTTTTCACGTTCTGACACTTTTATAAGGTGAAATACACTTAGTACACATGTTTAGAATCAAAAAGAAAAATCTTTGATCAAAACTCGATTTTTAATGGCAAAGTTCGTAGTAAGCGCAGAACGGCTGAAAAGGGCCTAAATCTTATGCTTTGAGCGAAATTATCGTGTCTAATGCATTACCAATGGCATTTTTTCAAAACTTTTTTTTTCACGTTCTGACACTTTTATAAGGTGAAATACACTTAGTAGACATGTTTAGAATCAAAAAGAAAAATCTTTGATCAAAACTCGATTTTTAATGGCAAAGTTCGTAGTAAGCGCAGAACGGCTGAAAAGGGCCTAAATCTTATGTTTTGAGCGAAATTATCGTGTCTAATGCATTACCAATGGCATTTTTTCAAAACTTTTTTTTTCACGTTCTGACACTTTTATAAGGTGAAATACACTTAGTAGACATGTTTAGAATCAAAAAGAAAAATCTTTGATCAAAACTCGATTTTTAATGGCAAAGTTCGTAGTAAGCGCAGAACGGCTGAAAGGGCCTAAATCTTATGTTTTGAGCGAAATTATCGTGTCTAATGCATTACCAATGGCATTTTTTCAAAACTTTTTTTTCACGTTCTGACACTTTTATAAGGTGAAATACACTTAGTAGACATGTTTAGAATCAAAAAGAAAAATCTTTGATCAAAACTCGATTTTTAATGGCAAAGTTCGTAGTAAGCGCAGAACGGCTGAAAAGGGCCTAAATCTTATGTTTTGAGCGAAATTATCGTGTCTAATGCATTACCAATGGCATTTTTTCAAAACTTTTTTTTTCACGTTCTGACACTTTTATAAGGTGAAATACACTTAGTAGACATGTTTAGAATCAAAAAGAAAAATCTTTGATCAAAACTCGATTTTTAATGGCAAAGTTCGTAGTAAGCGCAGAACGGCTGAAAAGGGCCTAAATCTTATGTTTTGAGCGAAATTATCGTGTCTAATGCATTACCAATGGCATTTTTTCAAAACTTTTTTTTCACGTTCTGACACTTTTATAAGGTGAAATACACTTAGTAGACATGTTTAGAATCAAAAAGAAAAATCTTTGATCAAAACTCGATTTTTAATGGCAAAGTTCGTAGTAAGCGCAGAACGGCTGAAAAGGGCCTAAATCTTATGCTTTGAGCGAAATTATCGTGTCTAATGCATTACCAATGGCATTTTTTCAAAACTTTTTTTTTCACGTTCTGACACTTTTATAAGGTGAAATACACTTAGTAGACATGTTTAGAATCAAAAAGAAAAATCTTTGATCAAAACTCGATTTTTAATGGCAAAGTTCGTAGTAAGCGCAGAACGGCTGAAAAGGGCCTAAATCTTATGTTTTGAGCGAAATTATCGTGTCTAATGCATTACCAATGGCATTTTTTCAAAACTTTTTTTTCACGTTCTGACACTTTTATAAGGTGAAATACACTTAGTAGACATGTTTAGAATCAAAAAGAAAAATCTTTGATCAAAACTCGATTTTTAATGGCAAAGTTCGTAGTAAGCGCAGAACGGCTGAAAAGGGCCTAAATCTTATGTTTTGAGCGAAATTACCGTGTCTAATGCATTACCAATGGCATTTTTTCAAAACTTTTTTTTTCACGTTCTGACACTTTTATAAGGTGAAATACACTTAGTAGACATGTTTAGAATCAAAAAGAAAAATCTTTGATCAAAACTCGATTTTTAATGGCAAAGTTCGTAGTAAGCGCAGAACGGCTGAAAAGGGCCTAAATCTTATGTTTTGAGCGAAATTATCGTGTCTAATGCATTACCAATGGCATTTTTTCAAAACTTTTTTTTTCACGTTCTGACACTTTTATAAGGTGAAATACACTTAGTAGACATGTTTAGAATCAAAAAGAAAAATCTTTGATCAAAACTCGATTTTTAATGGCAAAGTTCGTAGTAAGCGCAGAACGGCTGAAAAGGGCCTAAATCTTATGTTTTGAGCGAAATTACCGTGTCTAATGCATTACCAATGGCATTTTTTCAAAACTTTTTTTTTCACGTTCTGACACTTTTATAAGGTGAAATACACTTAGTAGACATGTTTAGAATCAAAAAGAAAAATCTTTGATCAAAACTCGATTTTTAATGGCAAAGTTCGTAGTAAGCGCAGAACGGCTGAAAAGGGCCTAAATCTTATGTTTTGAGCGAAATTATCGTGTCTAATGCATTACCAATGGCATTTTTTCAAAACTTTTTTTTTCACGTTCTGACACTTTTATAAGGTGAAATACACTTAGTAGACATGTTTAGAATCAAAAAGAAAAATCTTTGATCAAAACTCGATTTTTAATGGCAAAGTTCGTAGTAAGCGCAGAACGGCTGAAAAGGGCCTAAATCTTATGTTTTGAGCGAAATTATCGTGTCTAATGCATTACCAATGGCATTTTTTCAAAACTTTTTTTTTCACGTTCTGACACTTTTATAAGGTGAAATACACTTAGTAGACATGTTTAGAATCAAAAAGAAAAATCTTTGATCAAAACTCGATTTTTAATGGCAAAGTTCGTAGTAAGCGCAGAACGGCTGAAAAGGGCCTAAATCTTATGTTTTGAGCGAAATTATCGTGTCTAATGCATTACCAATGGCATTTTTTCAAAACTTTTTTTTTCACGTTCTGACACTTTTATAAGGTGAAATACACTTAGTAGACATGTTTAGAATCAAAAAGAAAAATCTTTGATCAAAACTCGATTTTTAATGGCAAAGTTCGTAGCAAGAGGGGTTGTACTAATATCTCCATGGAGCCAGCTCCATGGAGCCAGCTCCATGCAGCTATCAGTACAACCCTGCGCCCTACCTACCAGCTCCATGGAGCCAGCTCTATGCACTTTGAATACATACTATTGGTTCACGTCACACTCAAGAGAAATTTGTATTTCGATTTGAATGCATACAATTGGTTCACGTCACCATAAAGAGAAATTTATATTCCGCTATAAGGACGAAGTGGTAACAAACTCTTTCACTTCTACGCGCATGGAATACCTAGACATGTTTCATTTTACCCTCAAGAGAAATGTATACTTTATAGTTCCCTATTCTTGTAAACAATAAACAAGCCCGCACAGCTACGGCCAACATTCTTTCACCTCTACGCACTTTGAATGCTGTACAAGTTTCACGTCACCTCCAGGAGAAATTTCAGGTTCGCTTTTCTTGTAAACAATAAACAAGCCCGCACAGCTACGTACGGCCTGTATTCTTTTATCTCTACGCACTTTGAAAACTATACATGTTTCATGTCACTTCGGGAGAAATTCATAGTTTGCTTTTCTTGTAAACAATAAACAAGCCCGCACAACTACGGCCAACATTCTTCAACCTCTACGCACTTTGAATGCTATACAAGTTTCACGTCACCTCCATGAGATATTTATAGTTCGCTTTTCTTGTAAACAATAAACAAGCCCGCACAGATACGGCCAACATTCTTTCACCTCTACGCACTTTGAATACTTAACTAGTTTCGCGTCACCTCCAGGACAAATTTATAGATCGCTTTTCTTGTAAACAATAAACAAGCCCGCACAACTACGGCCAACATTCTTTCACCTCTACGCACTTTGAATATTTTACATGTTTCACGTCACCTGCAAGCGAAATTTATAGTTCGCTATCATTGTAAACAATAAACAAGCCCGCACATCAACTACGGCCAACATTCTTTCAACTCTACGCACTTTATATACTATACAAGTTTCACGTCACCTGCAAGAGAAATTTATAGTTCGCTATTCTTGTAAACAATAAACAAGCCCGCACATCAACTACGGCCAACATTCTTTCACCTCTACGCACTTTGAATACTATACACGTTTCACGTCACCTCCAGGAGAAATTTCAAGTTCGCTTTTCTTGTAAACAATAATCAAGCCCGCACAGCTACGTACGGCCTGTATTCTTTTACCTCTACGCACTTTGAAAACTATACATGTTTCATGTCACTTCGGGAGAAATTCATAGTTTGCTTTTCTTGTAAACAATAAACAAGCCCGCACAACTACGGCCAACATTCTTCCACCTCTACGCACTTTGAATGCTATACAAGTTTCACGTCACCTCCAGGAGAAATTTATAGTTCGCTTTTCTTGTAAACAATAAACAAGCCCGTACAGATACGGCCAAAATTCTTTCACCTCTATGCACTTTGAATGCTATACAAGTTTCACGTCACCTCCAGGAGAAATTCATAGTTCGCTATTCTTGTAAACAATAAACAAGCCCGCACAGCAACGGCGTACATTCTTCCACCTCTACGCACTTTGAATGCTATACAAGTTTCACGTCACCTCCAGGAGAAATTTATAGTTCGCTATTCTTGTAAACAATAAACAAGCCCGCACAGATACGGCCAACATTCTTTCACCTCTACGCACTTTGAATACTATACAAGTTTCACGTCACCTCCAGGAGAAATTTATAGTTCGCTATTCTTGTAAACAATAAACAAGCCCGCACAGATACGGCCAACATTCTTTTACCTCTACGCACTTTGAATGCTATACAAGTTTCACGTCACCTCCAGGAGAAATTTATAGTTCGCTATTCTTGCAAACAATAAACAAGCCCGCACAGATACGGCCAACATTCTTTCACCTCTACGCACTTTGAATGCTATACAAGTTTCACGTCACCTTCAAGAGAAATTTTAAGTTTGATTTTCTTGTAAACAATAAACAAGCCCGCACAACTACGGCCAACATTCTTTTACCTCTACGCACTTTGAATACTATACACGTTTCACGTCACCTTCAGGAGAAATTTTAAGTTTGATTTTCTTGTAAACAATAAACAAGCCCGCACAACTACGGCCAACATTCTTTTACCTCTACGCACTTTGAATACTATACATGTTTTACGTCACCTTCAAGAGAAATTTTAAGTTTGATTTTCTTGTAAACAATAAATAAGCCCGCACAACTACGGCCAACATTCTTTTACCTCTACGCACTTTGAATACTATACACGTTTCACGTCACCTTCAGGAGAAATTTTAAGTTTGATTTTCTTGTAAACAATAAACAAGCCCGCACAACTACGGCCAACATTCTTTTACCTCTACGCACTTTGAATACTATACACGTTTCACGTCACCTTCAGGAGAAATTTTAAGTTTGATTTTCTTGTAAACAATAAACAAGCCCGCACAACTACGGCCAACATTCTTTTACCTCTACGCACTTTGAATACTATACATGTTTTACGTCACCTTCAAGAGAAATTTTAAGTTTGATTTTCTTGTAAACAATAAATAAGCCCGCACAACTACGGCCAACATTCTTTTACCTCTACGCACTTTGAATACTATACATGTTTCACGTCACCTTCAGGAGAAATTTTAAGTTTGATTTTCTTGTAAACAATAAATAAGCCCGCACAACTACGGCCAACATTCTTTCACTTCTTCGCACTTTGAATACTATACACGTTCCACGTCACCTCCAGGAGAAATTTCAAGTTCGCTTTTCTTGTAAACAATAATCAAGCCCGCACATCAACATACGGCCAACATTCTTTCACCTCTACGCACTTTGAATACTATACACGTTTCACGTCACCTCCAGGAGAAATTTAAAGTTTGCTTTTCTTGTAAACAATAAACAAGTACGCACAACTGCGGCCAACATTCTTTCACCTCTACGCACTTTGAATACTATACACGTTTCACGTCACCTCCAGGAGAAATTTATAGTTCGCTTTTCATGTAAACAATAAACAAGCCCGCACAGATACGGCCTATAGTAGAGTAGATTCATCCCTCAAGCTACCGCGACATCTTGCACACTGCAGTCATCCCTCAGAAAGACATCTGGAGCCGCATAGTTCAAGTTTTGAACTTTTATTCAGCCTGTCGGCCAAACTAGTTTCGCTATGTACAGCTTCTTCAGTGGCTAGAGGCTAAATGACACAAGTACAGTGAAGTTTGCACTTATATACCTTTCCAGTACATTCTGCCCTGGTACAAATTGCACCTTAGATCTTAGGGGCAGGTTGCCCTGACCTTAAGTGACCTATGACCTATGACTTCATCTATTGTTCTAGAACAAATACACATGTCATAAAAAGGTCTGTTTACACATTCGATATTCACGAAGTAAGGGGTGAACTGATCCGTCTTTTTCCTAGATGTTGTCTTCCCTCAGCTGTTTATCTTGCTCTGGCGTGTAGCTCTGGCTTCTCAGCATCTTGCGGGCTTTGGACAACTTGTGGATGACGTCCCCTTTCCTCCCTCTCTCGCTGGTGTGGTGGGCAGTGATGGTAGTTTCGTGGCGCACTCGGTGGTATCTCAGTGTCTTCCTTGTGCTCGACTTGGCGGCGATGTTTAGTCCAGCATGCGTCCTTGTAGAGGGCTCGTCTTGCTTGTCGGTGCTTTCTTGTGATGTACGGGATCATTCTGCGTCCGGAGTTCCAGATGATACTACAGCGAGGGTCCATCCGTTGAGAAGTATGCAGTATATAGTAGAGTAGATTCATCCCTCAAGCTACCGCGACATCTTGCACACTGCAGTCATCCCTCAGAAAGACATCTGGAGCCGCATAGTTCAAGTTTTGAACTTTTATTCAGCCTGTCGGCCAAACTAGTTTCGCTATGTACAGCTTCTTCAGTGGCTAGAGGCTAAATGACACAAGTACAGTGAAGTTTGCACTTATATACCTTTCCAGTACATTCTGCCCTGGTACAAATTGCACCTTAGATCTTAGGGGCAGGTTGCCCTGACCTTAAGTGACCTATGACCTATGACTTCATCTATTGTTCTAGAACAAATACACATGTCATAGAAAGGTCTGTTTACACATTCGATATTCACGAAGTAAGGGGTGAACTGATCCGTCTTTTTCCTAGATGTTGTCTTCCCTCAGCTGTTTATCTTGCTCTGGCGTGTAGCTCTGGCTTCTCAGCATCTTGCGGGCTTTGGACAACTTGTGGATGACGTCCCCTTTCCTCCCTCTCTCGCTGGTGTGGTGGGCAGTGATGGTAGTTTCGTGGCGCACTCGGTGGTATCTCAGTGTCTTCCTTGTGCTCGACTTGGCGGCGATGTTTAGTCCAGCATGCGTCCTTGTAGAGGGCTCAGATACGGCCAACATTCTTTCACCTCTACGCACTTTGAATACTATACACGTTTCACGTCACCTCCAGGAGAAATTTCAAGTTCGCTTTTCTTGTAAACAATAATCAAGCCCGCACAGCTACGTACGGCCTGTATTCTTTTACCTCTACGCACTTTGAAAACTATACATGTTTCATGTCACTTCGGGAGAAATTCATAGTTTGCTTTTCTTGTAAACAATAAACAAGCCCGCACAACTACGGCCAACATTCTTCCACCTCTACGCACTTTGAATGCTATACAAGTTTCACGTCACCTCCAGGAGAAATTTATAGTTCGCTTTTCTTGTAAACAATAAACAAGCCCGTACAGATACGGCCAAAATTCTTTCACCTCTATGCACTTTGAATGCTATACAAGTTTCACGTCACCTCCAGGAGAAATTCATAGTTCGCTATTCTTGTAAACAATAAACAAGCCCGCACAGCAACGGCGTACATTCTTCCACCTCTACGCACTTTGAATGCTATACAAGTTTCACGTCACCTCCAGGAGAAATTTATAGTTCGCTATTCTTGTAAACAATAAACAAGCCCGCACAGATACGGCCAACATTCTTTCACCTCTACGCACTTTGAATACTATACAAGTTTCACGTCACCTCCAGGATAAATTTATAGTTCGCTATTCTTGTAAACAATAAACAAGCCCGCACAGATACGCTCAACATTCTTCCACCTCTACGCACTTTGAATGCTATACAAGTTTCACGTCACCTCCAGGAGAAATTTATAGTTCGCTATTCTTGCAAACAATAAACAAGCCCGCACAGATACGGCCAACATTCTTTCACCTCTACGCACTTTGAATGCTATACAAGTTTCACGTCACCTTCAAGAGAAATTTTAAGTTTGATTTTCTTGTAAACAATAAACAAGCCCGCACAACTACGGCCAACATTCTTTTACCTCTACGCACTTTGAATACTATACACGTTTCACGTCACCTTCAGGAGAAATTATAAGTTTGATTTTCTTGTAAACAATAAACAAGCCCGCACAACTACGGCCAACATTCTTTTACCTCTACGCACTTTGAATACTATACATGTTTTACGTCACCTTCAAGAGAAATTTTAAGTTTGATTTTCTTGTAAACAATAAATAAGCCCGCACAACTACGGCCAACATTCTTTTACCTCTACGCACTTTGAATACTATACATGTTTTACGTCACCTTCAAGAGAAATTTTAAGTTTGATTTTCTTGTAAACAATAAATAAGCCCGCACAACTACGGCCAACATTCTTTTACCTCTACGCACTTTGAATACTATACACGTTTCACGTCACCTTCAGGAGAAATTTTAAGTTTGATTTTCTTGTAAACAATAAACAAGCCCGCACAACTACGGCCAACATTCTTTTACCTCTACGCACTTTGAATACTATACATGTTTTACGTCACCTTCAAGAGAAATTTTAAGTTTGATTTTCTTGTAAACAATAAATAAGCCCGCACAACTACGGCCAACATTCTTTTACCTCTACGCACTTTGAATACTATACACGTTTCACGTCACCTTCAGGAGAAATTTTAAGTTTGATTTTCTTGTAAACAATAAACAAGCCCGCACAACTACGGCCAACATTCTTTTACCTCTACGCACTTTGAATACTATACATGTTTTACGTCACCTTCAAGAGAAATTTTAAGTTTGATTTTCTTGTAAACAATAAATAAGCCCGCACAACTACGGCCAACATTCTTTTACCTCTACGCACTTTGAATACTATACATGTTTCACGTCACCTCCAGGAGAAATTTATACATATAATTCGCTTTTCTTGTAAACAATAAACAAGCCCGCACAGCTACGGCCAACATTCTTTCACCTCTACGCACTTGTTTCTGAGTGGTGCGGTTGTACACGAACAGCGAAAAAGTGCCTCTCGTGGGGATTGACTTATTGTAGATCATTGTTGTTTGTATTTGCTATTAACAAAGAGCGTAATATCTATTTGACGTTGGCCATTTTTTTTCACGCTATATGGTAAATGTGCTTAACATAGAAAACATACAATGAAAAATATGCTGATATTCGCTGTATCTTTATTATGAACGCGACCATGTAAAACACGTATTATGACATAAATGTCTATGGGGGAAATCACCAATGAGACCTTAGCTATAACTGCTGGGGTTTATACATATATCATTATCTTGCAGTTTCTACAACATTACCTTTGGATTTGCCGAGACTGGGGTTATATTTTGGGTAGCGTTTGTGTGTGTGTGTGTTTCTGAGGCTTGTTACGGTGATGCAGTGGTCTCTAATTTATTAATGAGCAAATTGTCTTAGAGTACGCTGTTCCAGATTGGAACCCGGGGTTCCAGTGCTGAAAAAGGAGGGCGAGGTCTCCCCTCCTTAGCCAGGAGGAAAAACCTTAGATTAGATCTCCTATCTTTAGAAGCTGGAACATGCATTTGAGACCTCATATCTCTGTGAAATTTACGAGGGGCATTCAATAAGTAATGTCCCTGACCCACTTCCAGTTGTCTGATCTAAATGAAATTTTGCATGTGTAATGAGTCATATCTCTATGGGTTATGTTGCAAAAAACAGCTCTGAACTAATTGTGGTTACTGATTTACTGGTGTTTGAACTGAGTCAGGTGTGAAATGGACCAGGTGTGAAATGGAGCAAGTTGAGTGTCGCGCAGTGATCCGGTTTTTGTATTTGAAAGGACGCACACCAAAGGGGACTTTTGATGAAATGAAAAAAAACTTATGGTGATGATGCCCCATCATATGACCTTGTAAAACGCTGGCATCTTGAATTCAAACAAGGCCGGAAGTCTGTGAAAACAGCTCCCAGACCTGGTCGTCCCTCTTCTGCCATTGATGAGGCATCTGTCGGAGGACCAACCTGGGATGTCCTACAAGAACGGTGTCCAGAGCTACATCAAATGATGGGAGAAATGCAAAACTCTGGGTGGTTCCTATGAAGAGAAAGACTAATAACTGTGCCAAGTTTCATTAATCTCCTGCTATGGGAAATGGGTCAGGGACATTACATATTGAATGCCCCTCGTACTACGTACTTTTTAACCATTGCCTGGCAATGAAGGTGGCCTACTTACTATAATTACTTTACAAGGACAAGGCTACCTTTATTCTGCTCTGTGGTTAGAGATTTATGGGTTGTACAGACATGTTTTAGGAAAAACCTGTCTAGTCCGGACTGCGCAAAACCCCATATGTCTAAAAAGAGGGTCTGCATCAAGGGATACACGTTGTAAGATAATCTCCAAGCAGATTCCTCCGTGGCATAAGACAGTAACATAAGCTGGGGAAGGAGTTTAGCCGGCAGAGCTGAGGGGTAAAATTGGAATCTGCTTGGAGATTAGTTGTAAGCTACTAAGTATGCAACAATAGCTTTTTATCGTATGGCTATGGTAAGAAACAAGAACAGTTTACAGTGGGACACAATGGTATACAATACTTATAACTTCATTTAACAAAGATTATCCATCCTTGTTACTTCTGTGCATCAAATTATCTGCTCTCTCACACTACATACCGGATTGAATGAGACGGAGAGGGAGTGGGCTTGGTAAAGTTTAATGGCGTTCTCACAACATTGAAAACCACCAGGACCAAGCCCGAAGGGAGGAAGAGTGAGGTACAACAAGTTATAAAAAGACGTCAAATTCATATCGAACCCAACCTCTGCTTCGAGGTTTTGTTTACGGGACCGTGTACTGAGGAATGCGACAATATGGGAACAGATAGCACTTTTATGTGGGAACAATGAAATATTAAGGGGAATTGACTGCTAGTGTTGACATAATTGTTAAACGAAAAACAGACAGTAAAAAAATACCCCCTAGTACGATAGAACGACCCAAGCAAGCGGCGCCTTTGTGAAATGTAGCATTTTACTCAGTTTGTGATGTCACAAGACCGCCGATATAGAGCTAACATTACCAGGTTAACGTTCTTATTCTAAAATCAGATAGTAAATTGTCAATCGTTCATTCAACTAGTGGGCAGTTTGCCGTCAGTACATAATATATTATCTGCGCTTTGGCATTGGACGTTTTGTCAAAAGTAATACACAATATAGAATAGGTCGTACCACCAGTTTGTGTGCACTTTGTCCCCCATGGCAGGTTTATAAGTTGGATAGATACGTATCCATACAACAAATTAGAAAGTCCGACAAAAATGAATAAAAAGACTTCAAATTCATCTCGAAACCCAACCTCTGCTTGGAGGGCATTATTTACGGGACCGTGTACTGAGGAATGCGACACCTCCCTGCTAATCGTTACAAAGCGTTTTACGGCTTGCCCACCGTGAAACTCCCACCGTGACTTGTCACAGCCTGTAACAATTATCTAGTAGCTCACCGACTGATAACTGGAGGGGAGCCGGGCAGACAATGCTAGTGCCGGAAAAAACAAACAATAAAAACATGTATGGATAAGAAGTTGCACAATAATAAAAGGGGTTGCCCCGAAGCCCATGTTGGAGTCCCGCGTGGGAGATCTACACCTGTCCCAAGACTCAACCTTATTTTCCCATCTTCTGTTTTGTTATAGAATTAGAGAGGTAATTAGAACATTATATTAATAATAATAGTATTATCTGGTGTATTTTGCATCCCATTAGGTACCCAATGTGGTGAGTAATGAGTCCTCGAGCACGAGACCCCCGTTTTAGGTCCCTCCAGGAAGACGATGATAATAATCTCAGATCAACACTGGCTCCATGAAACTTGTTTTCCGTTTACAAGGGCGGCCACATAGCGGACTATAATTTTTCCTGTGGTGACGAGAACCAATTGTATACATTCAAAGTTCATAGAGCTGGCTCCATGAAACTTGTTTTTCGTTTACAAGGGCGGGCACATAGCGGACTATGATTTTTCCTGTGGTGACGAGAACCAATTGTATACATTCAAAGTTCATAGAGCTGGCTCCATGAAACTTGTTTTTCGTTTACAAGGGTGGCCCCATAGCGGACTATATAAATATTTTTCCTGTGGTGACGAGAACCAATTGTATACATTCAAAGTTCATAGAGCTGGCTCCATGAAACTTGTTTTTCGTTTACAAGGGCGGCCACATAGCGGAATTTATAAATATCTTTCCTGTGGTGACGAGAACCAATTGTATACATTCAAAGTTCATAGAGCTGGCTCCATGAAACTTGTTTTTTCGTTCACAAGGGTGGCCCCATAGCGGACTATATAAATATTTTTCCTGTGGTGACGAGAACCAATTGTATACATTCAAAGTTCATAGAGCTGGCTCCATGAAACTTGTTTTTCGTTTACAAGGGCGGCCACATAGCAGAATTTATAAATATCTTTCCTGTGGTGACGAGAACCAATTGTATACATTCAAAGTTCATAGAGCTGGCTCCATGAAACTTGTTTTTCGTTTACAAGGGCGGCCCCATAGCGGACTATAAAAAGATTTTTTCCTGTGGTGACGAGAACCAATTGTATACATTCAAAGTTCATAGAGCTGGCTCCATGAAACTTGTTTTTCGTTTATAAGGGCGGCCCCATAGCGCGGACTATTAAAGATTTTTTTCCTGTGGTGACGAGAACCAATTGTATACATTCAAAGTTCATAGAGCTGGCTCCATGAAACTTGTTTTTCGTTTACAAGGGCGGCCCCATAGCAGACTATAAAAATATTTTTTCCTGTGGTGACGAGAACCAATTGTATACATTCAAGTTCATAGAGCTGGCTCCATGAAATTGTTTTTCGTTTACAAGGGCGGCCCCATAGCGGACTAAGATTTTCCTGTGGTGACGAGAAACCAATTGTATACATTCAAAGTTCATAGAGCTGGCTCCATGAAAATTGTTTTTTCGTTTACAAGGGCGGCCCCATAGCGGACTATATAAAGATTTTTTTTCTGTGGTGACGAGAACCAATTGTATACATTCAAAGTTCATAGAGCTGGCTCCATGAAACTTGTTTTTCGTTCACAAGGGCGGCTCTATAGCCGACTAAGATTTTTCCTATGATGACGTGAACTAACTGTATGTATTCAAAGCGAAATATAAATTTCTTTTGAAGGTGACGTGAACCAATTGTTTGTATTCAAAGTACGTGGAGCAGGCTTTATGGAGCTGGTAGGTTGGGAGCAGGGTTGTACTAATAGCTCCATGGAGCTATTAGTACAACCCCTTCTCGTTCGTAGTAAGCGCAGCAGAACGGCTGAAAAGGGCCTAAATCTTATGTTTTGAGCGAAATTATCGTGTCTAATGCATTACCAATGGCATTTTTTCAAAACTTTTTTTTTCACGTTCTGACACTTTTATAAGGTGAAATACACCCTTAGTAGACATGTTTAGAATCAAAAAGAAAAATCTTTGATCAAAACTCGATTTTTAATGGCAAAGTTCGTAGTAAGCGCGCACGCAACGGCTGAAAAGGGCCTAAATCTTATGTTTTGAGCGAAATTATCGTGTCTAATGCATTACAATGGCATTTTTTCAAAACTTTTTTTTTTTCACGTTCTGACACTTTATAAGGTGAAAAATACACTTAGTAGACATGTTAGAATCAAAAAGAAAAATCTTTGATCAAACTCGATTTTTAATGGCAAAGTTCGTAGTAAGCGCAGAACGGCTGAAAAGGGCCTAAATCTTATGTTTTGGGCGAAATTATCGTGTCTAATGCATTACCAATGGCATTTTTCAAAACTTTTTTTTCACGTTCTGACACTTTATAAGGTGAAATACACTTAGTAGACATGTTTAGAATCAAAAAGAAAATCTTTGATCAAAACTCGATTTTTAATGGCAAAGTTCGTAGTAAGCGCAAAACGGCTGAAAAGGGCCTAAATCTTATGTTTTGAGCGAAATTATCGTGTCTAATGCATTACCAATGGCATTTTTCAAAACTTTTTTTTTCACGTTCTGACACTTTTATAAGGTGAAATACACTTAGTAGACATGTTTAGAATCAAAAAGAAAAATCTTTGATCAAAACTCGACTTTAATGGCAAAGTTCGTAAGCGCAAGCGCAGAACGGCTGAAAGGGGCCTAAATCTTATGTTTTGAGCGAAATTATCGTGTCTAATGCATTACCAATGGCATTTTTTCAAAACTTTTTTTTCACGTTCTGACACTTTTATAAGGTGAAATACACTTAGTAGACATGTTTAGAATCAAAAAGAAAAATTTTTGATCAAAACTCGATTTTTAATGGCAAAGTTCGTAGTAAGCGCAAAACGGCTGAAAAGGGCCTAAATCTTATGTTTGAGCGAAATTATCGTGCTAATGCATTACCAATGGCATTTTTCAAAACTTTTTTTTTCACGTTCTGACACTTTATAAGGTGAAATACACTTAGTAGACATGTTTAGAATCAAAAAGAAAAATCTTTGATCAAAACTCGACTTTTAATGGCCAAGTTCGTAGTAAGCGCAGAACGGCTGAAAGGGGCCTAAATCTATGTTTTGAGCGAAATTATCGTGTCTAATGCATTACCAATGGCATTTTTCAAAACTTTTTTTTTCACGTTCTGACACTTTTATAAGGTGAAATACACTTAGTAGACATGTTTAGAATCAAAAAGAAAAATTTTGATCAAAACTCGATTTTTAATGGCAAAGTCGTAGTAAGCGCAGAACGGCTGAAAAGGGCCTAAATCTTATGTTTTGAGCGAAATTATCGTGTCTAATGCATTACCAATGGCATTTTTTCAAAACTTTTTTTTCACGTTCTGACACTTTTATAAGGTGAAAACACTTAGTAGACATGTTTAGAATCAAAAAGAAAAATCTTTGATCAAAAACTCGATTTTTAATGGCAAAGTTCGTAGTAAGCGCAGAACGGCTGAAAAGGGCCTAAATGGAAATATGTGAGCGTATGCGCAGATCACATTAGTTAATTAGCGCCTCGAACGCTGACCTCACGTGACACAACCAGCAGCCCCCGCCAGGGAGGCCAGTCGCGTCAGGATGCGCTCGTCATGTCATCAGCAAATCTTACTGTAGCGTAAATGTTTCACGGTATCCCCGGCCCACGGCTTGTCGATGAGCCTTGCAAGCAGGCGACGATTCAGTCGTGGTGTCCCCAGTTCGTGTTTTGAGGCCGGGATTCTGATAAACTTGATTCTCTTCCTCAACACCGGGCACATGCGGACGTGCCGGACGATCTCACCAGTCACGGGTGACCGTCGGTTTTTTCACGTCGCCTTCGCCGTCACTCATCCCAAGATTCGCCATTCACTCAGAAGGTGTCTCATGCCTGTGTAGTGAATCCTACTCTTTTCTTCCCGGATCATCCTGCAGCGGGCGTCATGACTGAATGGAACCCTACCTCTAGTGGCCTTCACCCCGCTCGCGCAAGTGGTAGGATCCAACCCGCGGCTGCCGGACTGCAGTAGTAGACCACCCACCGGGGTTGCTTACTGTTAACTCCAAGCTCGCAAAACCGTAAGTCACGCCAGTTCGGACGTTCTTTACTGACTACATAACTTTACTGGTGGATCCTAGATCGTGGTCCCGCTCGGGCAGACGTACTTCATTACGATCTCTACACCGTGACCCTTCATTATTATAAACACCTCTGTCGTACGGGATTACCTAACAAGATTGGTAGGGTCAGGATTGCGACTGTCAACACCATCCAGACCCCCTGTCTAATTGAGTCCTTCTGTGCGCCAACGGACACTAGACTCGCCATATTGAGATAATATGTCTGCCAATATCCAGCGAAGACTGACACCGCCGGCTCGTATTTTGCCATGTTCCTGTACCCACAGTTGGTTTCGTGGACACTGTGTTTCCTCTCCGGGTTTGAAATGTTGGATCCTACGGACAGTGTTTCCTTACAGGAGTTGGCTCGCCAAGTGTAACCCCAGCGGTATATTTCCTCACAGCTGGCTAACACTCCTACGGACATATATATTTCCTCACAGGAGTTAGCTAGCCAGTTGAACAGTGACACTCCTAAGGACATAGCTTCCTCACAGGAGTTAGCTAGCCAGTTCAACAGTGACACTCCTACGGACATAGTTCCTCAAAGGAGTTAGCTAACCAGTTAAACAGTGACACTCCTACAGACATAGTTCCTCAAAGGAGTTGGCTAACCAGTTAAACAGTGACACTCCTACGGACATAGCTTCCTCAAAGGAGTTAGCTAACCAGTTAAACAGTGACACTCCTACGGACATAGTTCCTCAAAGGAGTTAGCTAACCAGTTAAACAGTGACACTCCTACGGACTTAGTTTCCTCACAGAAGTTAGCTAGACAGTTAAATAGTGACACTCCTACGGACAGTGGCTCCTCACAGGAGTTAGCTCGCCAGTTGAACAGTGACACTCCTACGGCCATAGTTCCTCAGAGGAGTTAGCTAACCAGTTAAATAGTGACACTCCTACGGACAGTGGTTCCTCACAGGAGTTAGCTAACCAGTTAAACAGTGACACTCCTACGGACATAGTTTCCTCACAGGAGTTAGCTAGACAGTTAAATAGCGACACTCCTACGGACAGTGGTTCCTCACAGGAGTTAGCTAACCAGTTAAACAGTGACACTCCTACGGACTTAATTTCCTCACAGGAGTTAGCTAGACAGTTAAACAGTGACACTCCTACGGACAGTGTTTCCTCACAGGAGTTTAGCTAGCCAGTTAAATAGTGACACTCCTACGGATAGAGTTTTCCTCACAGGAGTTAGCTAGCCAGTTAAATAGCGACACTCCTACGGACAGAATTTTCCTCACAGGAGTTAGCTAGCCAGTTAAACAGTGACACTCCTACGGACATAGTTCCTCACAGGAGTTACTAGTAGCTAACCAGTTAACAGTGACACTCCTACGGACTTAGTTTCCTCACAGGAGTTAGCTAGACAGTTAAATAGTGACACTCCTACGGACATAGTTCCTCACAGGAGTTACCTAACCAGTTAAACAGTGACACTCCTACGCTAAAGTGTCCAACATTGACCCTTTTACGGACAGTGTTGCCCCACTGGAGTTCGGTCTTCTGGTGTTCAAGATGACACGCCTACGGACAGTGTTTCCTCATGAAAGTTGGCCTATGATCA
>CM033032.1:23536621-23583936 GCA_019207045.1 Branchiostoma floridae x Branchiostoma belcheri | reverse complement strand
TGGTTGTATGACGGTTGCTCATGAAAGAGGATGTGCACCTTGTCACGCGAAACCGTCACCAACTTGCAATCTTCTTCCAATGGGCACCGCACAATGACATCGGAGTACAGCCAATGGTCGGTTTTCACGTCATATCCATGAACCAAGAGTTTTCTATTCTCAACGAGTAACTCCGACTCATATCCAAGAACAAGTATCTTTTTGTGCGCTTTAGAAGCTCGACAAGTACAAGCTTGCCTCCGCAGCGTCTTACCGTTAAGTCCGATGAAGGTCGTAGTTTCTGGTAGCGCCGGTGGCTTTATCCAAGCATCATTTTTCAAGATCGTAGCAATCCATGCTGAACGTAGACGTATCGTCAGTGTCCCTCCACCAGAACAGTTTCCCATCAACAATGGCCGACTGATGCCCTGCCCTTCCACGAGGCATGTTGGGTAATTCTGTCCAAGTGTCTGTGAGGAAGTCGTACCGAAATGCCTGCCTGGATGGAGCACTGTGGGGACCCTGCTGGCCGATCAAAGGATGAGTACGCCCACCTGTCACATATAGGTGTTTCTTTGCATTCGTGACACTCATATAGCCGGTAACTCGCGTCGGTAGGTTAGTGATGTGGTAGCATTGCTCACTGTCTGGATCCAAGCATATCACACTTTGCATGGGTATCGTCAATGCATTGTCATCATGATCACGCGTACATCCCTCGTCTATTCTCCAACCACCGACAAAAATAGCCAGCTCGTCTGACTCTGTACTAGCACTTTCTTGTCGCGTAGTGGCGAGGTGTTTCTCCTTGGCTGCTGTAGTTTTTGCTAGACATTCAGGAGAATTTTGTATCACAGGATGCAACTCTAGTTTCATTAGCGTACTCAATCGCAAGGACAGTAGGTGGATCTCTTGAAATATGGCGACTGTCGCTTTACTGCGGATTTCGGGATCATGATCAATCCATCGCAGGCAGAATCTACGACTTCTTCTTCATAGGCAACGTACAAGTTTTTGTCAGTGAGCAGATCCAAGAGCTCCTCCACCGAAAGAGTCAGAAACTCCTCACTCTGTCCGAGCTCTGGGAAGTGCGACAATGCTTCGTCCCTGGAGTTTTTCCTCATGTCAGACCAACCATACAGGTCAGAGAGGCGCATGACACCAATGCAGTTTGAAGGGCACAGGTTGCATTCAATGTACTTTCGGCAATACTCCGTGATCTTGTCAATCTGCAGCATGTGAGCTGCCTGCAGAATGTCCTGAACATCGTCTTTGCTGATGCGGATTTCTCCGGTGTAGAGGAAGTCCAGGATCTTGGAGAAGCCATCAGAGTCGATCCCGTGCAGTTGTACTACCTTTGAATTTCCTTCAGAGAGTCTGGAGGACAACATAGCCTTGAAGTACGGCGTAGATGCCAACACGGCCCGGTGACAAGGAAACTCCATGTCCTGGACCTTAACGACCAAGTCAAGAAAATCCTTGGTATGACGCTGGCCGTTAAGCTCAGCAAGGAGTTCGCGACAATAGCTGGTGTCTTCGAAACGACATGAATTGTCCTCATCGTAGGATTTTTTGTCTTTCCTTTTACGTGGCAGGCGCTGTTATAGTTGTGACCATCATTGTCGTCAACTCCATCACTTCTACGGTCATTGTCGTAATCAACATCATAAGGCCACAATGTGTCCATGGTGATGACTCTTATCTCCCAAGCAACCCTGGGGAGAACACGAAACTAATAAGTTTAGGCATGCTATCATACTGATTAGATCTGTATGATACCATATCAACATGTACTGACTACAAATGATATATAGCTGTCTGATGGTGACTCATACCTGACTCGGCTTAGACCATTGGGGATTTATCATGATTCGTATTAAGATGGCGGCGGTGACGGTTGCGTCGATCGCACGCTCCAGCTGAAGCAAACTTTTTTGCGTCTTTACCTTAGATTTCATCCAGTATTTTGCTCTCTAGAACTTTCTAAACGTAGTTATATATATCTTGAGAGTTTTTGGCTACTCCAGACCTCGGGGGTAAGAGAAATACGCCGATACAAGTTTCGCGAAAAACCCAAGCCGAGTTGGAGTCAGACATCATGGCGGACGACTTTGATCTCGGTGACCTTTATGCCACACTTGGACTAACGCCGGCAGCCTCCCGAGAAGAAATCTTGGACGCGTACAAGAAAGAACTCATCGCATATGAATCAACAGCTAAGAACAGCCGAAAGACCAAGGTCTTCAAGGAGGTAGGCAAAGCCTTTTCTGTCCTCTCAGACGCGTCACGTAGGAAACAGTACGATGACAGCAACATTATCCCGGACACCCCAAAGACCAGAAGTAGAAGAAAATCACTCAAACATGCTGAAGAGTACCAAGTAATTGAAAACCGGCAGAGTATCACAGTTTACTTCCCCGGGAACACTGCCAAGTCTTGGCTCGACTCGTGTGAAGAGTACTATGGCACTCAAGCTGTAAACGACGGAGATCAAGGCTATCAAATCAAAACTTCCCATGTTGATCCCAAAACTGGTCTCTCCGTCGGCTCTGTAAGCATCAAAATCTACGAAACAACACAGAAAATGCTGATACAGGGGTCTGCATACCTACTATGGTATTCGGAAGTATTCCCGGAGCTCAAAAAGAAACTTAGCCAAACCCAAAACAACCATGGCTCTGCCAATGTCCAACAAGCGTCGGTAGGAGTGGAACACGTCTCCACGTCCGTAACGCCAAGTTCAACTGATATTCCCCTATTATGTTCATCCTGTGACCAGCCTGTGATGTCTGAAGTTTGTAACACATGTACCACTGTACCCAAGGTTTTGTTTGATGTAAATAGTAACGAAACACATGAAGACACTCAGAGCGTTGTACTTGATGACGACAGAAATGAAACGGGTGAAAATGTCAATGGCAATGATGAGATCAAGAAGGATCCGTGTAGTTTGACTGACTTGTCTGTCTTACAAGACAGTATGAACAAATTAGAAGCCTGTCTTGCAAACTCTATTTCGGACAGAAAATCATTCGAAGACTTTGTGGCACAACGAATGAACACAATAGAAAGTAAGATGAAAACCCAGTTGTGTATTGAAGTTCCTTCTACTGACAAAAAGCAACTTCAGGATGAAATCGCGCAGCTGACTGAAGCAAAGTGTGAACTTCAGAACCAGATCGATTCACTCCAGCTGAAGTACGATGAGCTAGCTCTCGCTGTCGGCATGTTACAAACAACCGCTCCTCTTAAAACAACAGAAACTCAGACCACAGACGAGTCATCAGAACGTGCTGAAAAGTTACTCCGTGAGGTAGCTACAATTAGCACCCAAAACAGATTCCAGGTGCTGGCAGATAACAATGGCGTGTCTGGCAAGGAAGCGCGTACCGACATTTCAAACAGAAGCGCGAAACGTCGTGACCACGGTGCCAAGCCTACAACAAAGCAGACCTCCTGTGTGGACAAAGTCAACACCAATCAACACAACAAAACAGCTGAGACAAATCAACAACACAGAGAACTACCGCCAGACGTATTAATCCTAGGGGACTCAAACACAAAAGGTATCAAAACGGACCTCTTGTGCCCAAACAAATGTGCGAAAAGTGATGTGACGTACAACATAACACAAGCGACAGAATACGTGGAACAAACAACGTTGCCGGACCCTCATGTGATTTTGTTCCATCTTGGCACGAACGATGCGCGAGATACGCGGGACGCAACATCAGTCTCAGAGCGCTTCCGTAAGTTGGTACACATAACGCACGAGAAGTACCCCCGCACACAAATCGTCCTGTCTTCCATTCTGCCCAGAGATGACCCTGACCTCCAACAAGTAGGAGATAACGTCAACTCCTTTCTAAGGGTCATCTCTGAGGAAACCAAGTATGTACATCTGATTGATAATAGTAATCTGTCAGATATGGGACTGATCAAGCGACGACTCTACAGCCATGACGGGTACCATCTGAACAGATTTGGGATACGAGTACTGGCGGCCAATATCAAAAGAGTAATCAACCCGTTGATAGGACTGGGACAATACACCAACAGAGGCGCTAGGCTCAATCAATCGCCTACACACAACCAAAGCCCCGTATCCCCCGGGATCTCCACAACGCACGGTCAGGGACAAAGGCCACACCCCATCGCTACATACGAGCGAGACTTCCCAAGGCTCAACCAAACGCTCGTAAATGGTCCATCAGTTACGAGAAACTATTCTGACGCTCTCAGACAAGGACAATCATCAAGTGCACCCCAGGCCACCGGGGCACCTGCTGCATCGAGACCCACACCCCTTTCAGGACCTCTACAGAGTGCAAGTCAAGGCCAGTCCTCGCGTGGAAGTGTTAACGCGACCTTCGAACGTTTTGCACCGGCGGCTCAAGAATCTCCCCCGCCTGTGCGTCCGTTCTTCCGACCGAATCAGCCTTCAGGACCCTGGAGAAGCCCCCCTCCCCCGTTCAACCTGCCTCCTACACCGTGGGGATTCCTGCCGCCAAACGTCCAAGTACCCGGCCCACATTCACGGATGAACTCTCCTCCTTGGCCTTGGCACCCTGCCATGATGTGGCCACCAATGGTTACCAATAACATGTGGTAGGAACTTTCTAGTGATATTCTTGGCCTTTTTCAATTAGTAACGAAAATTCGGGGCTATCATTACTATGTCTACCAAATTGCGCCCATCAATTGTCTCAGCTACAGTATCGTAGAATAGTTTTATCATGTACATATAGTTGATATTTTACCTAGTGCTTAGTACAATTATTATACATAATTCACCGTATATATGAGTATATATAAAGTAACGGAGTTTTATCATTGGTTCAGCTTAACATTTTAGCTATGACATTTTAGATCTTGTCACTCTCATGAGTTAAAGTATTTTGATGATTAAGGTAAAGACGCAACTCTCTTGAAAATCTCATTGATGAAAATGTTCAATGGCGGAAGCAAATGCTTCGCCGCCTGGAATGTTCACGGCCTAGGTTCTAAATTAGAAGATGTAGAGTTTTTAGACGAAATTCGCAAATTCGACTTCTTTTCGTTACTTGAAACATGGAGCACTCAAAACACAAAAATCAACATCGCTAACTATAGTTATTTTCATCTATTCAGAACAAAAAGCAAACGAGCGAAACGCTCATCAGGGGGAATTATATTTTTCTATAAAAACAAATTCAAAAATCATGTCAAAAAAGTACCTTCTAAGTCGACTGATGCCCTCTGGGTAAAGATAGACCGTAACGTCTTAGGACTTACGAAAGATCTTTTCATATGTTCAGTTTACCTAAGCCCAAGCGCTTCTTCTACTCATAAAAATGCCGATAACCATATATTAGACATACTAGAAGAGGAAATAAGTAGATATAGTTCAGAGGGGTTCGTCTTATTAGGGGGAGATCTAAATGCGCGTATTGGTAACCTACGTGATTACGTGGATAGCGAAATTAACATCGACGGTTTTCCCGCCAGCTCCTCGAACCAAGTTAGTGATAGGCAATATATGGATAAGTCACCTCCAAACAAGTTTGGCCGGCTTTTGAGTGAGCTTTGCATACAAGCAGACCTCAGAATATTAAATGGTAGGGTGGCTGGGGACCTGCAAGGTAACTATACCTGTCACCAACCAAACGGTAGTAGCACGGTCGACTACATAATTTCCAGCCAATCGTTTCTGCAAAACATTTTATTATTTCAAATTCATCCGCTAACTGTCTTTTCAGATCACTGCCTGATATCAGTCTTCATTAAATCAAACACAGACCATCAAAACCAGCATGAAAAACAACAAAAGCGTAAAAGAAATCCCGCTCCAAAACGATTTCATTGGGATGATAAATCTGCACAGAAATTCAACCACATCCTTTCTCAATCTCATTTTATCGATAGACTGAATTCACTCTCATCACAAAATACGAAGGACACAAAATCTAATGGAGAAATAGAAGCCTTTGTTTCAGAATTTAGTTCAATCCTGAGAGACGTTGGTTTCAAATCCCTATCAGTACAGATAACTAAACATAAGAAACACCCGCAGCTACGACAAAATAAACAATGGTTTGACAAGAGTTGTAATGAACTAAAACGTGAAATAAAGAACCTAGCATATTTACTATCCAAACAACCATTTAACTCCGACATAAGGGGAAGATATTTCAAAAGAAAAAAAGAATTTAAAAAACTGATAAAAAAGAAGAAAACAGACTTTCACAAACAAATCATGACCCAATTGTCTTCCCTCAAAGACAAAAATCCAGGCGCCTTTTGGAACTTAGTTAATAAGCTAAAACCGACGAAAACGCAAGAAAATAATCAAATCTCAGAAGAAGAGTGGTTTGAACATTTTAGCAATTTAGACAAACTCCCTAATAATGGTACAAACGACTCTCCAATTCCGGAAAACGATCAACTAAATCCGTCGTCCTCCGCTACTAATCCATCTGTTCTAGATTCTCCTATAACTTCAGAAGAATTATATAATGCCATTTCAAACCTC
Source organism: Branchiostoma floridae x Branchiostoma belcheri (assembly GCA_019207045.1). Lineage (NCBI taxonomy): Eukaryota > Metazoa > Chordata > Leptocardii > Amphioxiformes > Branchiostomatidae > Branchiostoma > Branchiostoma floridae x Branchiostoma belcheri. The sequence goes on along the minus strand of CM033032.1, from coordinate 23,577,446 downwards.
AAGAACAATAAATCGAGTGGAAATGATTTGATCTTAAATGAAATGTTGAAATTTGGTAAATCGGTACTTCAAACGCCACTCCTGCAACTTTTTAACAATTGTCTGCAAAACGGGTATTACCCACAGGAGTGGTCCCTTAGCCACATTGTTCCAATTCACAAATCCGGCGACCCATCTCTCCCAGACAACTACCGCGGAATTTCCATAATTAGCTGCTTAGGTAAACTATTCTCCTCTATATTAAACAATCGCTTAGTTAGTTATGCCGAAAACAATAGTCTTTTCAAACCCCATCAGGCAGGGTTTAGGAAGAACTTTAGAACTACAGATAATCTTTTCGTGTTAAGTACATTAGTTAGCAAGTATCTAAGTAAAAATTCCCGTCTCTTTGCATGTTTCGTAGATTTTAGTAAAGCGTTCGACTCTGTCTGGAGAAATGGCCTCCTTTACAAATTAAACAAGTTAGGTATACAGGGCAACTTTCTTCGAACTATCAAAGACATGTATTCAAAAACTACAAATCGTGTGAAATACAGTCAAGGTCTGACTGAACCTTTTGTCACAAACTGTGGTGTCAGACAGGGTTGTAATTTAAGCCCAACTTTATTCAATTTATTTTTAAGTGATATTACATCTGTCTTTGATAATGATATTTGTAACCCCCCAACTATGTACAGTAAGCGTGTCTCTTGTCTATTGTATGCAGATGATTTAGTTCTTTTCTCTGAATCCAAACAAGGTCTACAATGTTCTTTGAATAGACTAGAAGAATACTGTCAAACATGGCACCTAAATGTGAACCTTAGGAAAACAAAAATAATTGTTTTCACTAAGGGTGGTCGTATACCAAAAGATGTGTATTTCATGTATAAGAACAATCCTGTTGAAATAGTGACAAACTATTGTTATTTAGGTATTGTTGTCAATTCTGCGGGTACTTTCAAGGCGAACAACAAACACTTGTACAGTAAGGGTCTGAAAGCTTTATTCGGGATAAATCAATCCCTAGACAAAGCCGATGCTCCTTTGTCTGTCAGAAACAAACTTTTTGATACATGTGTTAAGCCCATAATTCTCTATGGATCGGAAATCTGGGGTTCTGTTAAAAGCCCAAAATCCTGTCCTATTGAAACAATACATCTAAAATTCTGTAAGCAAACCCTACACGTGCCAAGATCCACAAGTGGCCTCGCCGCTAGAGCCGAGTTAGGGAGGTTCCCCATTCATTTGGAAGCCTCCCTAAATGCTATTAAACACTTAATTAGACTTCGCCAGAAAGTACCAGCAGACAGTTTCCAGTCAGACGCTCTTTCTTGCCAGATAGATTTAGACAAGGCTGGAGCCAAGTGTTGGGCGTCAGGAGTTCGCCAGTCACTGGAGGAATGCGGCTATGGTTATGTATGGCATTGTCCTCTACAGCACAGTACAAATTCGTCTCAAATTATCAATTCTATCAATCAGCGTCTGAAAGACATTTATTTTCAAACTTTTCTAAGAGAGATACACAATGACAACAAAGGTGGATCCGCTAAAAACAAATTGAGGTCTTACAGACTGTTCAAGTCCACTTATAATGTGGAACAATACCTGGATATTGACAATATTCGGCACAGGACGGCCGTCACAAAACTACGAGTCAGTTGCCACAAATTACACATCGAAACCGGAAGACATAACCGCACTCCTCTAGAACAACGAATATGTAGATACTGCAGTCTAGATAAGTTAGAAGACGAACATCATTTTGTAGTAGAATGTAGTTTGTACAAGGAAGAGAGAGCTGAACTCTACAGACTAATAGAATCCATGTTCCCCCACTTCATACAACTAAGTAATATAGACAAATTTATATTCCTTATGAATCTAGACAAGCCTTTACTTATAAAGCATATCTGTTATTACATTTTCAATATCACAAAGAAACGAGAAGAAGCCGAATGTACGCAGTAGAATACGATCCTTGAGTAGTGTAGATTCATTGTATCATTATATCATGTTGTATCATTTGTTGTGACCTGTACTAAACCCAGTGGGTATGAATGTACAATAAAGGTCTTCATTCATTAAGCAAAGGCTCCAGCAGGTCATTCTATGTCATTGGATATATTTTTTATCTCTTGTTTATCTGGATTCCTACTATGTCCTACACCCTGGTCATGACGTATTTGAGTATTGTTTTCTGCGTTGCATTTTTTTCGGTAACTCACACCATCAGGCCATTTTTGTGGAAACAAGAATAACATAGCTTGTTTGAACACAAAGGGATAGACAGGGGTACAAAGTAGATTTTTGATTACTTCCTTCCTGCATCAACATACGACTTGAAGTAGAAAATGCCAAAAAATATTACCAGCTTCCATGTCAAGTTAGTCTTAAATTTCGATTTTATACGACATTACCAGATCACAGCCAGCCGACACGGTTCGTGAACTTGAAAAACCCACCTGTAAACGAATTCGAACAGTCAAAGAACCCTGGCCTTCGCTCGATAGTAGTACGTACTTTCAACACCTGTAGAAAATACAAATCGTCTGTAGTTTCACAGTTGTTCCACGGCAAGAACGGGACGTCTCAGCGCAGAAAGCGTGCCCTTTTCACAAAATGCCAAAGAAAACCAGGTAACAGAACCGTCACAACTTCCGGGTTCGAATTACCCTTCGCGAAGGTTTATGGGTAAACTATTAAAGTTATGTCCTTTCTGTACGTTTCTGTTTATGACTGTCAGTATTGTGTACTGCATGCATTTTTGAAATGTTTTTTTACATTTCATTCCTCCCAACGGAAGCAATCGCAAAAGTATACAAACAAAATTGGACGTATGGTATGTCGGCTTGTTTGTGGGGACAAAGTTCAACTTGGCACTGACTTCCTTTGTCACTTGAAACGGACTGACAAGAACTAAAACGCCAAGTCAGTGTCATTTCGTCAAGGCCTTAATAGTTGTGTTGGTCGCTCTTTCTCTACATACATGCACACACACACAAATAGAGACAGAGAAATATATATGGATACTTATGTAACTATATGGATCAAGTTATAGGTATAAAGTATCCTTTTCATGTAACGCACCGGTATTTCTATGTCCAATTTGAAGTTGTTTTCATCGTTTCAAATCTGTCATTACGCAATTATCTAGGACTAGGTAAAGTCATACGGACTTACGTGCTACTGTTACACCAGGCAAAATAAAAGTAGTTACTACAATATGAAATTATTAATAAAAACAACTTAAGTAAAACGCCAACAATCAAAACCCTGGTCCTAAGCTATATAAACTTTGAGCATCACAACAGAGCACTCTATCGATCTTTCCAAATGTTAAGCATAAGAAGCATCATTTACCTTGTGCAGATAGCTAGTCTGAAAACAAATGGGTCTTGTTCTGCATATATAATACTTTGTAACAACAGCGTAGTAAACAAATGACTGCGACATGTATAATTCATATTTCATTTGTATGCTGATCTTAATGGTTCCTCATATGCTTCATTCTAGGTTTGCAGCTTCTTAAGATCCCTGCAGTACCATCGGGTCTCACTCTTCTTGGTCAGAAGGAAGCCGTGACCAAACAAAGCCACGAGAAGGGCCGTCCTCCAGCTCACTGTGCTGTCTTTGCCTTCAATCTTGGGGTTGACCAGTGTATCCGCGACCCCTGCCTGTCCATCAACATATGACCTGTTACGTGATGTGCGAATGAAGTGTCCTGCAAAACCTACTTCCTCCTCCACATCCGTGCGTAGGGTTTTCTTACTGACATCGTAGGCGTACATGGTTGGGTCATAAAGTTCATCCCCAAAGAGTTCAGCGGAAAAGAAATAAAACGTGTCATCAACAGCTATCACAAACACATCGGAAGGCTCCCTGGTTGAGTCCGCTGTATCCACCTTTAACTCCAGGTACGTCCACTTTTGGGTTTTGATATCCAAGGCATGAACGCGGAGTTTTCTGTAGTAGATTATGATTGGCAAGTCGTGCCGCCTTTTAGGTAACTTTCTACGTTCCTCGATGATTGTTGTCGCCTCAATGACCACAATCGTACCTCCGCGGCCTGCCACCGTAAGGCGTGAGGAAGGGTCTACTGCTGGTATTGCCGGTGACGTAGGTGGCTTTATCCAAGCATCCTTTTCAAGATCGTAGCAATCCATGCTGAACGCAGACGTGTCGTCAGTGTCACCTCCAACCAGGAACAGTTTTCCATCAACGACAACCGACTGATGTCCTGCCCTACCACGAGGCATGTCGGGTAGCTTTGACCAAGTGTCTGTTAGGAAATCATAGCAAGAGGCTTGTTTGACTGGGGCGGTGTGAGGGCCTTCGCCGACCAAAGGATGGACGCGACCGCCTGTAACATACAGGTGTCCCTTTGTCATTGCTACACTCATGTATCCCAAGACAGGCATTGGAAGGTCGGTAATGTGGTAATATTGCCGAGCATTTGGATCAAGGCAAATTATACTTCGCATGGAGATCGGCTGTTCAGGACTGTCGACTGGTTGATGTTGTTGATCGACTTCTGCCTTGGAAGAAGTGCTAGTTGTTGGAAAGCTGGGAGTGGCTTGCCTGTGCTGATCCGGTGGCTTTGGTTTGGCTGTATGAAAGGCCTTCCAAATGCTTTCCCGTGTCCACGGAACCATACGCCAGCGACGAGGGGTGAAAGGACGATTGGCTGCTTTCCAACCGCCAACTATGATTGCTAAGTCGTCAGATGTGCCAGGCCTAGGTTTGGTTCGAGCGCCATCTTCCTCATTGTCTGCAGGCAGTTGCATCTTCTCCTTTGCTGCTGTGATCGCGGACAGACTCTCAGGGGACTGCCTGACCAGAGGGTGGGACTCCAGCTTTCTTAGCAGGCTGGTCCTTACATAAGATAAGCGAATCGCAGGCAATATCTGTGATACTGCAGTTTTGCGATTTTCAGGGTCATGATCAAGCCATCGTATCACACTATGGACGATGTCTTCTTCACTCATGACCTGCAAAGTGTTGTCTGTGAGCAGATCCAGTAACTCCTCCGTCGGGAGGTTCAAAAACTCATCATTTTGTCGGACGTCCGAAAAGTTGGACACCATCTCTTTCTGTGCTTTCTTTTTCAGATCAGAGAAACCATACATGTCGGAGAGGAGCATGACTCCCACACAGTTGGACGTACAAAGGTTTTCTTGGATGAACACTTCGCAGTACTTCAGGATCTTGTCAAATTGTAGCATGTGAGCCGCCTGAAGAATATCCTGGACGTCTTCTATACCGATGCAGATTTCTCCTTTGTACACAAAGTCCAGGATCTTGCTGAAACTGTTGGAGACTATTCCTTGCAGCCGTACTGTCCTCGCATTGCTTTCAGCAAGGTTGCAAGACAGCATGGTCTTGAAGTACGGCACGGACGCCAACACTGCCCGATGACAAGGGAACTTCCTACCCTCTACTTCTACAACCACATCAACGGATTCTCCGGTGTTACGCTGGGCGCCGAGCTCTGCACGGAGTTCACAACTGCGAGTTACGTGCTTGAAGGTACGAGAGTCGTTCTCTTCGGATTCATTCCCACCCTTTCTTGCATTGTATATGCTGTCTATCCATGCGTTTATGTTGTCCTGGGGTGAGACATACTTGCCGTACCTTTTTCTGTAGCCACGCTTTCCCCTGGGCATGGTGGTTGTACTTTCCTTAAAAAAATGGTAAAAACATCTTTAATCAAACGGGACAAAGATATTTATCATAACTGGTGCTAGTAATTAGAGAGAGTTCTAATGATCGAAAGTGCGTCTTACACTGTTCAGAGACCGGTCCTACCGTGCTGCCCCGCCCACGTCGGTCAATCACACAAGCATGCAAACCACACCAAACCAAAACATAGAAATGCAAACTATTTGACCGAACTACAGCTAATACAACCTTATGGGTTTACCTGATTATTACGATAGACAGCCAGGATCAGCATATTGACACTGCCCATACATATTGTCCATATATAGCGGAAATGTTTAACGTTGTATGTTATGAGGAAACTGGTGTTCTCTTTCAAGTAGGACTCTGATTGACTGCATGATACAGATAGAGGTATTTGCATTTAACACCTCGAGGTTTGGTCTACCTTTTACAACAGTCGTATCGTTGAATGGATACTTTTCATTGACATTATAATTTGAATCTCTTGGCGTCTAGTTGGTGGACAATTTGATATTACAACAGAAACATGCAGGTGTGAAGAACACTGTAATTCAACATGGCGCAATTGACGTCATAAAAGCTTTTATTGGACACAGGCTTTTCATTGACATCGTACGGGTAATTGAATTAAACAGAAGTATCTTCGTGTGGAGTGCAGACGTAAGTTGTAATCCGATATGGCACAAATGAAGACAAATGTAAAACCTGTATATGTAGTTTCACATTCTTTGTTTCAAAAGTAACAAATTATATTAGATGAATAAATGCACACATGTAAGGATTCCCGCTTGTCGGTGCAAACAATGAAATCCCCCGGAATAATAAATTGAACAACAGTGGAAATCTAATCGTAATTCAGACTTTATAACTAAATTTTATTTTACTGACCCACCTGCAAATGCTGGAGACGAAAAGAACTTCGGCAGAAGAGTTTTGAGCTTCGAATAAACGTGTAATGCAACTTCAAACAAGCGCTATAATCGTGTAGGTGTAGAAAATACAATCATAACGACCAAGGCCCCGCCCTTGTTGTCACTACCTTCTTCTGCATCTGGGACTTTGCTGTGCGGAGGCTTGTGGGTAATCAATGTAGCAGGTGTTCACTATTTTTGTTTTGGTGTGCAAAACTCCGGTTCTCGTGTCTATCAGAAGAAAACGTTTAGGAAAACTTAAAAAAAAACTTCGAAATGGTCGGACGCTTACTATTAAGAATATCTATGTAGAAGAAGTCCACACCGATACCAACTCTCTCTATGCACAAAATGAGCGGATAAACACATTGTCCTATGCTCATAACGCTATTAATTCAACAGGTGACATTTGGTACAGAGCATCATTGAATTGTGGTACTGTACATGTGACACTGATAAATCATGATATCCACAATACCGAAGGATACCCACATGATATCATAATGCCTGTACTTAGCCCGATAGGGCATGAATGTGCAATAAAGGCTATTACATAATCTAAGTCTGTGTTAGGCGGTTCATAATGGTCACACAAACATTATATATGATATTGTTAACTCAGTTACCATAGACTTACATTTGCGCCAAAAGCATATCGACTGTTAATCCTATTGCGTTTGCCTACTACTCCGTCTGCATGATAGTCCTACCAGGAAGTTGCAGACTATAGACTAGAACTAGACTAGAACTATATAACCTACTTGCTACTATCTATAGAGATTTTTTTCTTTGGTGTACATAAAATTGAAAATGAATTGTACATATCAATCTAATGCAATAATGGGCAGTGACCGTCACTGGCAACATGGTAAATAAATGATTTTGGTGTCGTTTTGATCAGCAGTGACACTGTCACTGTCAGGATTGTATACCTCAGCAATATACACGGTAGGAAAACTTGGAACTCAACAATAAGATACAACCTTCAAGCAGTGCATTTTTTGTCGCTGTTGGTATCTCCATAAAAACTACTTTGAGACAATTAAAACACTACAGTCCGTCCTAGTCCTGGTCCTACAATATAATTGCGCCACCCTCTATTGAGGTATCAACAGACCCAGACCAGGTCACCTAAAACGAACCTATAAACCATCGAGATCTAAGTCCCGGCGCACCCAGAAGCTGAGCTCTCCGCCTTTGGTGCCACGTCTTCCACCTCCTTGTCCCTCAGTATCTGCAACTTGTCCCTGCAGTACCACCCTATTCCGCTCTTCTTCACTCCGAGGCACGTGTGTCCCTCCAGGGCAAAGGGTATGCAGACCTTCGTTTCAATGATGCCTTTGATCCTCACCCTGCCCTTGAACGTGTGTTTGATGACAAAACTCGTCATGCCCTGCTGTTGTGTACGGATGAAGCTGCCCGTTAAACCTGCTCCATTCACAACGTTAACCTTGCATAGGCTCCCCTCCTTGGTATCGTAGGCATAGATTCGATTCCGGTTCTGTAAGTAGTCGCCATGGTCGGGATGACCTTCGAACAGGTAAAGATAAAGTTTGTCATCAACAGCAGTGCTCCAGATGTTCTCCTTTCTTACAGCGCTCTTCAGTGGTACAACCGCGTACACCGCACGGTCCGTCGCCACGTCATACGCATGCACGTACAGTATTGGATACTCGCTCGAAGACTGGGCAGAGTCAATTGTTGGATTTGTCGCTATCTTCTGCGACACCTGGATGATCAAAAGCTTGCCTTTACAGGTCGTTGCCGTGAAGTCTGATGAAGCGTCGATTGCCGGCAGTGTCGGCGGCTTTATCCAGGCCCCCTCTCTGATGTTGTAGCAATCCATACTGAACTGAGATTTCTCCTCATCATGGCCTCCGACCAGATACAGATTCCCGCCAACCACAAGAGACTGGTGCCCTGCCCTCCCGCGGGGCATGTCGGGTAACGTCATCCAGGTGTCTGTCGGGAAGTCATACCGGAAGGCTTGTCTGGACGGCGGCGGGAGAGAGAACATGGACGTGGCCGGATCCTGCCCACCTGTGACGTACAGGTGACGCCCTTCGCTCGCCACGCTGACGCACCTGGTCACAGGTGTCGGCAGCTTGGTGACGTGGTAGTATTGCCGGTCGTCCGGGTTCAGACAGAACATGGTCTGCTGAGGCTCGGACTCTGGCAACAGGTCGGAAACGTTCGGCCGGTGTTCACGTTCATGTTCACGAGGGTTGCTTCGCTTCACCGCCCTCCAACCACCGACAATGATCGCCAGGTCGTCCGATACCCCTCGTCTGGGCCCCTTTCCTCCCGGAGCCGCACCTGTGCTCAGTTGCCATGCACCCCGTAAGTGTTCCTCCTTAGCTGCTGTAATCTTGGCCAGACACTGAGGAGACTGCTGCACCACTGGGTGTGATAATAGCATCTCGAGCACACCGACTCGCACATGTGATAAGCGGATCTCTTGCAAAATGGTGGGTAGAGCTGCCTTGCGGTTTTCACCATCGTGACCGAGCCATCGTATCAAAGCGTTGGCAACGTCGTCTTCATCAGTAACGTGGAGCTCATCATCTTCAAGTAGATACAAGAGCACTTCTTCTGAAAGGGACAGAAAGTCCTCAGTTTTGATGACTTCTGTAAAGCGAGACAAAGCCTCATACCTTGCTTCCTTTTTCAAAGTAGTCATATCAAACCTGCCGGCAAAGTGCAACACATCCAGACAGTTGGACGGACTAAGGCATTCTATCATGAAGGTCTTGCAGTAGTCTAGAACCTTTTCCAGTTGTAGCATATGTGCCGCCTGTACAAGACTCTGGACGTCGTCTTCTTTGATGCAGAGTTTCCCAAGATACAGGAAGTCCAATATCTTGGAGAAGCTGTCAGGGTTGACATCGTGCAGTTGTACAAGACCCGAGCGGCTCTCTGCGAAGTTGGATGACAGCATGGTCCTGAAGAACGGCATGGACGCCAGCACCGCACGGTGGCAGCGGAACTCCTTTCCCTCTACCTTTAAACGAATGAATGAATGAATGGATTTTATTGCTCAACAATCGCACAAGGCACAATGTATATATGGCAACCAATAGCAATTAATAGCTTTACAAACAACAGTACTACGAGGCTACGTACAGAACAACAAAACATTATCGATATCGATAACAGTACAGTCATGTATGAGTGATCTGGTCTCGCAGTTGGAATAGATTAGTCGAGTTTAAAAATTCTCATTATCATCAATCATCATCATCATTATCATTATCATGACAATCATTATTACCTTCACCACCACGTCAACGAATTCTCCGTTCTTGTACTGTCTTGCAAGTTCCCGAAGCAGCTCGGGGCCGCGGTGATGATTCTTGAATGTACCGAATCCAGTACGACCTTTGCACTCTTCACCGGTCCTGTTCTGGAAGGCCTGCAGCCGGCCACTGTTCCCCTGCACGGGCTGGGACAAGTCCATGATGTACGTTATTTTCTTCTTCATTGAAAACCTGGGCTGGTGAGGAATATAAAAGAGGAAAATATTAGCATACAAAAGCGTAAATGGTTATTATGGTATTCATATAGTGAGGTTCTTTTAGCACAACCAAAAAGTAACTTACATCCAACGTTTCGGTATCTGTCAGACACCATCATCAGGGTGGAATGACGGGAAACTACTTCTTGCAGCTACTTATAGCCGATGTAGGTGGCGCTGCAGCAGCAAGAATGTCTGACAGACACCGAAACGTTGGATGTAAGTTACTTTTTGGTTGTGCTAAAAGAACCTCACTATATGAATAAATGAAGTTATTCACGGAGGTTATTATGGTAGTAGATTTCTTCGTTCATGAATGTACCAAAGGAGACCTCAAGAGCATGAGGATCCATGAGATCTAGCTTCTGAACCAACTTATCAGTAATATGGACACAGCGTGCTCCATGAGTCCATCAAACAATTCAAAATCAACTTTTGAAGCATGTTATTTTAACAGCTTGTTATTATGAGTCCATTTATTCATTTCCGATCTGAAGTATTATATCTATTGTGTTCCCTTGGACCACCTTTTTTCACTTGGAACAGGGTCATTCATTCATCCGATCGTGCGATCATTCCTTCAATCATCTATATAGGTTAAACTTTCGTTCAAAACATATAAGTTCTATATAACCTCTTTGTTGTATCTGAGCACATAACATAAAAGAGCTTGTTTCGTTCATAATAGAATGGATTTCTCGATGCATATGTACCCCCATGAAAGACAAATGTAAGCACCATTGTAATACACAGCATACCCGAGAGGCCAGACTGTTACCAGGGCGACGCATGCCCGCCCCTCGTCTGTTCCAGGCCAACAGGCCCAAACAAGGAGCTTTCATAGAAAGTTAGAAAATCATTGAGCCTGTAGAGCATAGAGGATAGGCACTCGAACATGAGTTGGGGGAGCAAATAGAATTTCCCTGGATATAAACTGACCAAGCAATGCAAACCTGCTTGATGTAACGTCAAAGAAACATTGACAATTCTGACCTCCAGGGTGCACTGAATGGTGCTTTGTTCACTGTCGCGAAGCTTTTGAATTACAAAAACCACTTAAGGCCCCCTCTCACTTGACGTGCGGCACGCTTGCGGCATTGCTGCGTTCGGAAGATGCTCAACGAATTTCAGAGATAAAGAACGAATTTTCTTACTTGTTGTGTATTTTGTGGTCTTCTATGTCACACTTTTACGTATTGCGCAATATCTGAATTATAACAAATAGGAGAAAATAACAAAACAGTACCGCAGTGAACGAACGCAGCAATGCCGCAAGCGTGCCGCACGTCAAGTGAGAGGGGGCCTTTAGCACCAGGACATGCTGGTCGCACGTCCGCATCGACCTAGTGCGAAAGAGCCGGGGTCTGGGGCCGTCTGAGCGCCTGGAGAGGTGAAAGTGGGTCTTTACCTGGCCAGGGTGATGACGTCACGCCTGCCTGTTGAGCCAAGGAATGTATCATGGCAATATATGTCGAGATAGAGACATCTATGCCCCAGACTACGGTGCCCGTCCGGAGCGCCTACGCCAGGCGCACGGCTGGGCAGCCATGGCGATCGCGTATCGCGTCGCGGCTCTTAAGGGCCCTTAAATTACCCCGGGCCCCATTGGAATGCATTACGCCAGGGTAATTTACGCCTATTTTTTTTAGACCAAGGAAAGACCGCCAGATGTTAGCACCAGGACATGCTGGTCGCACGTCCGCATCGACCTAGTGCGAAAGAGCCGGGGTCTGGGGCCGTCTGAGCGCCTGGAGAGGTGAAAGTGGGTCTTTACCTGGCCAGGGTGATGACGTCACGCCTGCCTGTTGAGCCAAGGAATGTATCATGGCAATATATGTCGAGATAGAGACATCTATGCCCCAGACTACGGTGCCCGTCCGGAGCGCCTACGCCAGGCGCACGGCTGGGCAGCCATGGCGATCGCGTATCGCGTCGCGGCTCTTAAGGGCCCTTAAATTACCCTGGGCCCCATTGGAATGCATTACGCCAGGGTAATTTACGCCTATTTTTTTTAGACCAAGGAAAGACCGCCAGATGTTAGCACCAGGACATGCTGGTCGCACGTCCGCATCGACCTAGTGCGAAAGAGCCGGGGTCTGGGGCCGTCTGAGCGCCTGGAGAGGTGAAAGTGGGTCTTTACCTGGCCAGGGTGATGACGTCACGCCTGCCTGTTGAGCCAAGGAATGTATCATGGCAATATATGTCGAGATAGAGACATCTATGCCCCAGACTACGGTGCCCGTCCGGAGCGCCTACGCCAGGCGCACGGCTGGGCAGCCATGGCGATCGCGTATCGCGTCGCGGCTCTTAAGGGCCCTTAAATTACCCCGGGCCCCATTGGAATGCATTACGCCAGGGTAATTTACGCCTATTTTTTTTAGACCAAGGAAAGACCGCCAGATGTTAGCACCAGGACATGCTGGTCGCACGTCCGCATCGACCTAGTGCGAAAGAGCCGGGGTCTGGGGCCGTCTGAGCGCCTGGAGAGGTGAAAGTGGGTCTTTACCTGGCCAGGGTGATGACGTCACGCCTGCCTGTTGAGCCAAGGAATGTATCATGGCAATATATGTCGAGATAGAGACATCTATGCCCCAGACTACGGTGCCCGTCCGGAGCGCCTACGCCAGGCGCACGGCTGGGCAGCCATGGCGATCGCGTATCGCGTCGCGGCTCTTAAGGGCCCTTAAATTACCCCGGGCCCCATTGGAATGCATTACGCCAGGGTAATTTACGCCTATTTTTTTTAGACCAAGGAAAGACCGCCAGATGTTAGCACCAGGACATGCTGGTCGCACGTCCGCATCGACCTAGTGCGAAAGAGCCGGGGTCTGGGGCCGTCTGAGCGCCTGGAGAGGTGAAAGTGGGTCTTTACCTGGCCAGGGTGATGACGTCACGCCTGCCTGTTGAGCCAAGGAATGTATCATGGCAATATATGTCGAGATAGAGACATCTATGCCCCAGACTACGGTGCCCGTCCGGAGCGCCTACGCCAGGCGCACGGCTGGGCAGCCATGGCGATCGCGTATCGCGTCGCGGCTCTTAAGGGCCCTTAAATTACCCCGGGCCCCATTGGAATGCATTACGCCAGGGTAATTTACGCCTATTTTTTTTAGACCAAGGAAAGACCGCCAGATGTTAGCACCAGGACATGCTGGTCGCACGTCCGCATCGACCTAGTGCGAAAGAGCCGGGGTCTGGGGCCGTCTGAGCGCCTGGAGAGGTGAAAGTGGGTCTTTACCTGGCCAGGGTGATGACGTCACGCCTGCCTGTTGAGCCAAGGAATGTATCATGGCAATATATGTCGAGATAGAGACATCTATGCCCCAGACTACGGTGCCCGTCCGGAGCGCCTACGCCAGGCGCACGGCTGGGCAGCCATGGCGATCGCGTATCGCGTCGCGGCTCTTAAGGGCCCTTAAATTACCCTGGGCCCCATTGGAATGCATTACGCCAGGGTAATTTACGCCTATTTTTTTTAGACCAAGGAAAGACCGCCAGATGTTAGCACCAGGACATGCTGGTCGCACGTCCGCATCGACCTAGTGCGAAAGAGCCGGGGTCTGGGGCCGTCTGAGCGCCTGGAGAGGTGAAAGTGGGTCTTTACCTGGCCAGGGTGATGACGTCACGCCTGCCTGTTGAGCCAAGGAATGTATCATGGCAATATATGTCGAGATAGAGACATCTATGCCCCAGACTACGGTGCCCGTCCGGAGCGCCTACGCCAGGCGCACGGCTGGGCAGCCATGGCGATCGCGTATCGCGTCGCGGCTCTTAAGGGCCCTTAAATTACCCCGGGCCCCATTGGAATGCATTACGCCAGGGTAATTTACGCCTATTTTTTTTAGACCAAGGAAAGACCGCCAGATGTTAGCACCAGGACATGCTGGTCGCACGTCCGCATCGACCTAGTGCGAAAGAGCCGGGGTCTGGGGCCGTCTGAGCGCCTGGAGAGGTGAAAGTGGGTCTTTACCTGGCCAGGGTGATGACGTCACGCCTGCCTGTTGAGCCAAGGAATGTATCATGGCAATATATGTCGAGATAGAGACATCTATGCCCCAGACTACGGTGCCCGTCCGGAGCGCCTACGCCAGGCGCACGGCTGGGCAGCCATGGCGATCGCGTATCGCGTCGCGGCTCTTAAGGGCCCTTAAATTACCCCGGGCCCCATTGGAATGCATTACGCCAGGGTAATTTACGCCTATTTTTTTTAGACCAAGGAAAGACCGCCAGATGTTAGCACCAGGACATGCTGGTCGCACGTCCGCATCGACCTAGTGCGAAAGAGCCGGGGTCTGGGGCCGTCTGAGCGCCTGGAGAGGTGAAAGTGGGTCTTTACCTGGCCAGGGTGATGACGTCACGCCTGCCTGTTGAGCCAAGGAATGTATCATGGCAATATATGTCGAGATAGAGACATCTATGCCCCAGACTACGGTGCCCGTCCGGAGCGCCTACGCCAGGCGCACGGCTGGGCAGCCATGGCGATCGCGTATCGCGTCGCGGCTCTTAAGGGCCCTTAAATTACCCCGGGCCCCATTGGAATGCATTACGCCAGGGTAATTTACGCCTATTTTTTTTAGACCAAGGAAAGACCGCCAGATGTTAGCACCAGGACATGCTGGTCGCACGTCCGCATCGACCTAGTGCGAAAGAGCCGGGGTCTGGGGCCGTCTGAGCGCCTGGAGAGGTGAAAGTGGGTCTTTACCTGGCCAGGGTGATGACGTCACGCCTGCCTGTTGAGCCAAGGAATGTATCATGGCAATATATGTCGAGATAGAGACATCTATGCCCCAGACTACGGTGCCCGTCCGGAGCGCCTACGCCAGGCGCACGGCTGGGCAGCCATGGCGATCGCGTATCGCGTCGCGGCTCTTAAGGGCCCTTAAATTACCCCGGGCCCCATTGGAATGCATTACGCCAGGGTAATTTACGCCTATTTTTTTTAGACCAAGGAAAGACCGCCAGATGTTAGCACCAGGACATGCTGGTCGCACGTCCGCATCGACCTAGTGCGAAAGAGCCGGGGTCTGGGGCCGTCTGAGCGCCTGGAGAGGTGAAAGTGGGTCTTTACCTGGCCAGGGTGATGACGTCACGCCTGCCTGTTGAGCCAAGGAATGTATCATGGCAATATATGTCGAGATAGAGACATCTATGCCCCAGACTACGGTGCCCGTCCGGAGCGCCTACGCCAGGCGCACGGCTGGGCAGCCATGGCGATCGCGTATCGCGTCGCGGCTCTTAAGGGCCCTTAAATTACCCCGGGCCCCATTGGAATGCATTACGCCAGGGTAATTTACGCCTATTTTTTTTAGACCAAGGAAAGACCGCCAGATGTTAGCACCAGGACATGCTGGTCGCACGTCCGCATCGACCTAGTGCGAAAGAGCCGGGGTCTGGGGCCGTCTGAGCGCCTGGAGAGGTGAAAGTGGGTCTTTACCTGGCCAGGGTGATGACGTCACGCCTGCCTGTTGAGCCAAGGAATGTATCATGGCAATATATGTCGAGATAGAGACATCTATGCCCAGACTACGGTGCCCGTCCGGAGCGCCTACGCCAGGCGCACGGCTGGGCAGCCATGGCGATCGCGTATCGCGTCGCGGCTCTTAAGGGCCCTTAAATTACCCTGGGCCCCATTGGAATGCATTACGCCAGGGTAATTTACGCCTATTTTTTTAGACCAAGGAAAGACCGCCAGATGTTAGCACCAGGACATGCTGGTCGCACGTCCGCATCGACCTAGTGCGAAAGAGCCGGGGTCTGGGGCCGTCTGAGCGCCTGGAGAGGTGAAAGTGGGTCTTTACCTGGCCAGGGTGATGACGTCACGCCTGCCTGTTGAGCCAAGGAATGTATCATGGCAATATATGTCGAGATAGAGACATCTATGCCCCAGACTACGGTGCCCGTCCGGAGCGCCTACGCCAGGCGCACGGCTGGGCAGCCATGGCGATCGCGTATCGCGTCGCGGCTCTTAAGGGCCCTTAAATTACCCCGGGCCCCATTGGAATGCATTACGCCAGGGTAATTTACGCCTATTTTTTTTAGACCAAGGAAAGACCGCCAGATGTTAGCACCAGGACATGCTGGTCGCACGTCCGCATCGACCTAGTGCGAAAGAGCCGGGGTCTGGGGCCGTCTGAGCGCCTGGAGAGGTGAAAGTGGGTCTTTACCTGGCCAGGGTGATGACGTCACGCCTGCCTGTTGAGCCAAGGAATGTATCATGGCAATATATGTCGAGATAGAGACATCTATGCCCCAGACTACGGTGCCCGTCCGGAGCGCCTACGCCAGGCGCACGGCTGGGCAGCCATGGCGATCGCGTATCGCGTCGCGGCTCTTAAGGGCCCTTAAATTACCCCGGGCCCCATTGGAATGCATTACGCCAGGGTAATTTACGCCTATTTTTTTTAGACCAAGGAAAGACCGCCAGATGTTAGCACCAGGACATGCTGGTCGCACGTCCGCATCGACCTAGTGCGAAAGAGCCGGGGTCTGGGGCCGTCTGAGCGCCTGGAGAGGTGAAAGTGGGTCTTTACCTGGCCAGGGTGATGACGTCACGCCTGCCTGTTGAGCCAAGGAATGTATCATGGCAATATATGTCGAGATAGAGACATCTATGCCCCAGACTACGGTGCCCGTCCGGAGCGCCTACGCCAGGCGCACGGCTGGGCAGCCATGGCGATCGCGTATCGCGTCGCGGCTCTTAAGGGCCCTTAAATTACCCTGGGCCCCATTGGAATGCATTACGCCAGGGTAATTTACGCCTATTTTTTTTAGACCAAGGAAAGACCGCCAGATGTTAGCACCAGGACATGCTGGTCGCACGTCCGCATCGACCTAGTGCGAAAGAGCCGGGGTCTGGGGCCGTCTGAGCGCCTGGAGAGGTGAAAGTGGGTCTTTACCTGGCCAGGGTGATGACGTCACGCCTGCCTGTTGAGCCAAGGAATGTATCATGGCAATATATGTCGAGATAGAGACATCTATGCCCCAGACTACGGTGCCCGTCCGGAGCGCCTACGCCAGGCGCACGGCTGGGCAGCCATGGCGATCGCGTATCGCGTCGCGGCTCTTAAGGGCCCTTAAATTACCCCGGGCCCCATTGGAATGCATTACGCCAGGGTAATTTACGCCTATTTTTTTTAGACCAAGGAAAGACCGCCAGATGTTAGCACCAGGACATGCTGGTCGCACGTCCGCATCGACCTAGTGCGAAAGAGCCGGGGTCTGGGGCCGTCTGAGCGCCTGGAGAGGTGAAAGTGGGTCTTTACCTGGCCAGGGTGATGACGTCACGCCTGCCTGTTGAGCCAAGGAATGTATCATGGCAATATATGTCGAGATAGAGACATCTATGCCCCAGACTACGGTGCCCGTCCGGAGCGCCTACGCCAGGCGCACGGCTGGGCAGCCATGGCGATCGCGTATCGCGTCGCGGCTCTTAAGGGCCCTTAAATTACCCCGGGCCCCATTGGAATGCATTACGCCAGGGTAATTTACGCCTATTTTTTTTAGACCAAGGAAAGACCGCCAGATGTTAGCACCAGGACATGCTGGTCGCACGTCCGCATCGACCTAGTGCGAAAGAGCCGGGGTCTGGGGCCGTCTGAGCGCCTGGAGAGGTGAAAGTGGGTCTTTACCTGGCCAGGGTGATGACGTCACGCCTGCCTGTTGAGCCAAGGAATGTATCATGGCAATATATGTCGAGATAGAGACATCTATGCCCCAGACTACGGTGCCCGTCCGGAGCGCCTACGCCAGGCGCACGGCTGGGCAGCCATGGCGATCGCGTATCGCGTCGCGGCTCTTAAGGGCCCTTAAATTACCCGGGCCCCATTGGAATGCATTACGCCAGGGTAATTTACGCCTATTTTTTTTAGACCAAGGAAAGACCGCCAGATGTTAGCACCAGGACATGCTGGTCGCACGTCCGCATCGACCTAGTGCGAAAGAGCCGGGGTCTGGGGCCGTCTGAGCGCCTGGAGAGGTGAAAGTGGGTCTTTACCTGGCCAGGGTGATGACGTCACGCCTGCCTGTTGAGCCAAGGAATGTATCATGGCAATATATGTCGAGATAGAGACATCTATGCCCCAGACTACGGTGCCCGTCCGGAGCGCCTACGCCAGGCGCACGGCTGGGCAGCCATGGCGATCGCGTATCGCGTCGCGGCTCTTAAGGGCCCTTAAATTACCCGGGCCCCATTGGAATGCATTACGCCAGGGTAATTTACGCCTATTTTTTTTAGACCAAGGAAAGACCGCCAGATGTTAGCACCAGGACATGCTGGTCGCACGTCCGCATCGACCTAGTGCGAAAGAGCCGGGGTCTGGGGCCGTCTGAGCGCCTGGAGAGGTGAAAGTGGGTCTTTACCTGGCCAGGGTGATGACGTCACGCCTGCCTGTTGAGCCAAGGAATGTATCATGGCAATATATGTCGAGATAGAGACATCTATGCCCCAGACTACGGTGCCCGTCCGGAGCGCCTACGCCAGGCGCACGGCTGGGCAGCCATGGCGATCGCGTATCGCGTCGCGGCTCTTAAGGGCCCTTAAATTACCCGGGCCCCATTGGAATGCATTACGCCAGGGTAATTTACGCCTATTTTTTTTAGACCAAGGAAAGACCGCCAGATGTTAGCACCAGGACATGCTGGTCGCACGTCCGCATCGACCTAGTGCGAAAGAGCCGGGGTCTGGGGCCGTCTGAGCGCCTGGAGAGGTGAAAGTGGGTCTTTACCTGGCCAGGGTGATGACGTCACGCCTGCCTGTTGAGCCAAGGAATGTATCATGGCAATATATGTCGAGATAGAGACATCTATGCCCCAGACTACGGTGCCCGTCCGGAGCGCCTACGCCAGGCGCACGGCTGGGCAGCCATGGCGATCGCGTATCGCGTCGCGGCTCTTAAGGGCCCTTAAATTACCCTGGGCCCCATTGGAATGCATTACGCCAGGGTAATTTACGCCTATTTTTTTTAGACCAAGGAAAGACCGCCAGATGTTAGCACCAGGACATGCTGGTCGCACGTCCGCATCGACCTAGTGCGAAAGAGCCGGGGTCTGGGGCCGTCTGAGCGCCTGGAGAGGTGAAAGTGGGTCTTTACCTGGCCAGGGTGATGACGTCACGCCTGCCTGTTGAGCCAAGGAATGTATCATGGCAATATATGTCGAGATAGAGACATCTATGCCCCAGACTACGGTGCCCGTCCGGAGCGCCTACGCCAGGCGCACGGCTGGGCAGCCATGGCGATCGCGTATCGCGTCGCGGCTCTTAAGGGCCCTTAAATTACCCCGGGCCCCATTGGAATGCATTACGCCAGGGTAATTTACGCCTATTTTTTTTAGACCAAGGAAAGACCGCCAGATGTTAGCACCAGGACATGCTGGTCGCACGTCCGCATCGACCTAGTGCGAAAGAGCCGGGGTCTGGGGCCGTCTGAGCGCCTGGAGAGGTGAAAGTGGGTCTTTACCTGGCCAGGGTGATGACGTCACGCCTGCCTGTTGAGCCAAGGAATGTATCATGGCAATATATGTCGAGATAGAGACATCTATGCCCCAGACTACGGTGCCCGTCCGGAGCGCCTACGCCAGGCGCACGGCTGGGCAGCCATGGCGATCGCGTATCGCGTCGCGGCTCTTAAGGGCCCTTAAATTACCCGGGCCCCATTGGAATGCATTACGCCAGGGTAATTTACGCCTATTTTTTTTAGACCAAGGAAAGACCGCCAGATGTTAGCACCAGGACATGCTGGTCGCACGTCCGCATCGACCTAGTGCGAAAGAGCCGGGGTCTGGGGCCGTCTGAGCGCCTGGAGAGGTGAAAGTGGGTCTTTACCTGGCCAGGGTGATGACGTCACGCCTGCCTGTTGAGCCAAGGAATGTATCATGGCAATATATGTCGAGATAGAGACATCTATGCCCCAGACTACGGTGCCCGTCCGGAGCGCCTACGCCAGGCGCACGGCTGGGCAGCCATGGCGATCGCGTATCGCGTCGCGGCTCTTAAGGGCCCTTAAATTACCCCGGGCCCCATTGGAATGCATTACGCCAGGGTAATTTACGCCTATTTTTTTTAGACCAAGGAAAGACCGCCAGATGTTAGCACCAGGACATGCTGGTCGCACGTCCGCATCGACCTAGTGCGAAAGAGCCGGGGTCTGGGGCCGTCTGAGCGCCTGGAGAGGTGAAAGTGGGTCTTTACCTGGCCAGGGTGATGACGTCACGCCTGCCTGTTGAGCCAAGGAATGTATCATGGCAATATATGTCGAGATAGAGACATCTATGCCCCAGACTACGGTGCCCGTCCGGAGCGCCTACGCCAGGCGCACGGCTGGGCAGCCATGGCGATCGCGTATCGCGTCGCGGCTCTTAAGGGCCCTTAAATTACCCTGGGCCCCATTGGAATGCATTACGCCAGGGTAATTTACGCCTATTTTTTTTAGACCAAGGAAAGACCGCCAGATGTTAGCACCAGGACATGCTGGTCGCACGTCCGCATCGACCTAGTGCGAAAGAGCCGGGGTCTGGGGCCGTCTGAGCGCCTGGAGAGGTGAAAGTGGGTCTTTACCTGGCCAGGGTGATGACGTCACGCCTGCCTGTTGAGCCAAGGAATGTATCATGGCAATATATGTCGAGATAGAGACATCTATGCCCCAGACTACGGTGCCCGTCCGGAGCGCCTACGCCAGGCGCACGGCTGGGCAGCCATGGCGATCGCGTATCGCGTCGCGGCTCTTAAGGGCCCTTAAATTACCCCGGGCCCCATTGGAATGCATTACGCCAGGGTAATTTACGCCTATTTTTTTTAGACCAAGGAAAGACCGCCAGATGTTAGCACCAGGACATGCTGGTCGCACGTCCGCATCGACCTAGTGCGAAAGAGCCGGGGTCTGGGGCCGTCTGAGCGCCTGGAGAGGTGAAAGTGGGTCTTTACCTGGCCAGGGTGATGACGTCACGCCTGCCTGTTGAGCCAAGGAATGTATCATGGCAATATATGTCGAGATAGAGACATCTATGCCCCAGACTACGGTGCCCGTCCGGAGCGCCTACGCCAGGCGCACGGCTGGGCAGCCATGGCGATCGCGTATCGCGTCGCGGCTCTTAAGGGCCCTTAAATTACCCCGGGCCCCATTGGAATGCATTACGCCAGGGTAATTTACGCCTATTTTTTTTAGACCAAGGAAAGACCGCCAGATGTTAGCACCAGGACATGCTGGTCGCACGTCCGCATCGACCTAGTGCGAAAGAGCCGGGGTCTGGGGCCGTCTGAGCGCCTGGAGAGGTGAAAGTGGGTCTTTACCTGGCCAGGGTGATGACGTCACGCCTGCCTGTTGAGCCAAGGAATGTATCATGGCAATATATGTCGAGATAGAGACATCTATGCCCCAGACTACGGTGCCCGTCCGGAGCGCCTACGCCAGGCGCACGGCTGGGCAGCCATGGCGATCGCGTATCGCGTCGCGGCTCTTAAGGGCCCTTAAATTACCCTGGGCCCATTGGAATGCATTACGCCAGGGTAATTTACGCCTATTTTTTTTAGACCAAGGAAAGACCGCCAGATGTTAGCACCAGGACATGCTGGTCGCACGTCCGCATCGACCTAGTGCGAAAGAGCCGGGGTCTGGGGCCGTCTGAGCGCCTGGAGAGGTGAAAGTGGGTCTTTACCTGGCCAGGGTGATGACGTCACGCCTGCCTGTTGAGCCAAGGAATGTATCATGGCAATATATGTCGAGATAGAGACATCTATGCCCCAGACTACGGTGCCCGTCCGGAGCGCCTACGCCAGGCGCACGGCTGGGCAGCCATGGCGATCGCGTATCGCGTCGCGGCTCTTAAGGGCCCTTAAATTACCCCGGGCCCCATTGGAATGCATTACGCCAGGGTAATTTACGCCTATTTTTTTTAGACCAAGGAAAGACCGCCAGATGTTAGCACCAGGACATGCTGGTCGCACGTCCGCATCGACCTAGTGCGAAAGAGCCGGGGTCTGGGGCCGTCTGAGCGCCTGGAGAGGTGAAAGTGGGTCTTTACCTGGCCAGGGTGATGACGTCACGCCTGCCTGTTGAGCCAAGGAATGTATCATGGCAATATATGTCGAGATAGAGACATCTATGCCCCAGACTACGGTGCCCGTCCGGAGCGCCTACGCCAGGCGCACGGCTGGGCAGCCATGGCGATCGCGTATCGCGTCGCGGCTCTTAAGGGCCCTTAAATTACCCCGGGCCCCATTGGAATGCATTACGCCAGGGTAATTTACGCCTATTTTTTTTAGACCAAGGAAAGACCGCCAGATGTTAGCACCAGGACATGCTGGTCGCACGTCCGCATCGACCTAGTGCGAAAGAGCCGGGGTCTGGGGCCGTCTGAGCGCCTGGAGAGGTGAAAGTGGGTCTTTACCTGGCCAGGGTGATGACGTCACGCCTGCCTGTTGAGCCAAGGAATGTATCATGGCAATATATGTCGAGATAGAGACATCTATGCCCCAGACTACGGTGCCCGTCCGGAGCGCCTACGCCAGGCGCACGGCTGGGCAGCCATGGCGATCGCGTATCGCGTCGCGGCTCTTAAGGGCCCTTAAATTACCCCGGGCCCATTGGAATGCATTACGCCAGGGTAATTTACGCCTATTTTTTTTAGACCAAGGAAAGACCGCCAGATGTTAGCACCAGGACATGCTGGTCGCACGTCCGCATCGACCTAGTGCGAAAGAGCCGGGGTCTGGGGCCGTCTGAGCGCCTGGAGAGGTGAAAGTGGGTCTTTACCTGGCCAGGGTGATGACGTCACGCCTGCCTGTTGAGCCAAGGAATGTATCATGGCAATATATGTCGAGATAGAGACATCTATGCCCCAGACTACGGTGCCCGTCCGGAGCGCCTACGCCAGGCGCACGGCTGGGCAGCCATGGCGATCGCGTATCGCGTCGCGGCTCTTAAGGGCCCTTAAATTACCCTGGGCCCCATTGGAATGCATTACGCCAGGGTAATTTACGCCTATTTTTTTTAGACCAAGGAAAGACCGCCAGATGTTAGCACCAGGACATGCTGGTCGCACGTCCGCATCGACCTAGTGCGAAAGAGCCGGGGTCTGGGGCCGTCTGAGCGCCTGGAGAGGTGAAAGTGGGTCTTTACCTGGCCAGGGTGATGACGTCACGCCTGCCTGTTGAGCCAAGGAATGTATCATGGCAATATATGTCGAGATAGAGACATCTATGCCCCAGACTACGGTGCCCGTCCGGAGCGCCTACGCCAGGCGCACGGCTGGGCAGCCATGGCGATCGCGTATCGCGTCGCGGCTCTTAAGGGCCCTTAAATTACCCCGGGCCCCATTGGAATGCATTACGCCAGGGTAATTTACGCCTATTTTTTTTAGACCAAGGAAAGACCGCCAGATGTTAGCACCAGGACATGCTGGTCGCACGTCCGCATCGACCTAGTGCGAAAGAGCCGGGGTCTGGGGCCGTCTGAGCGCCTGGAGAGGTGAAAGTGGGTCTTTACCTGGCCAGGGTGATGACGTCACGCCTGCCTGTTGAGCCAAGGAATGTATCATGGCAATATATGTCGAGATAGAGACATCTATGCCCCAGACTACGGTGCCCGTCCGGAGCGCCTACGCCAGGCGCACGGCTGGGCAGCCATGGCGATCGCGTATCGCGTCGCGGCTCTTAAGGGCCCTTAAATTACCCCGGGCCCCATTGGAATGCATTACGCCAGGGTAATTTACGCCTATTTTTTTTAGACCAAGGAAAGACCGCCAGATGTTAGCACCAGGACATGCTGGTCGCACGTCCGCATCGACCTAGTGCGAAAGAGCCGGGGTCTGGGGCCGTCTGAGCGCCTGGAGAGGTGAAAGTGGGTCTTTACCTGGCCAGGGTGATGACGTCACGCCTGCCTGTTGAGCCAAGGAATGTATCATGGCAATATATGTCGAGATAGAGACATCTATGCCCCAGACTACGGTGCCCGTCCGGAGCGCCTACGCCAGGCGCACGGCTGGGCAGCCATGGCGATCGCGTATCGCGTCGCGGCTCTTAAGGGCCCTTAAATTACCCTGGGCCCCATTGGAATGCATTACGCCAGGGTAATTTACGCCTATTTTTTTTAGACCAAGGAAAGACCGCCAGATGTTAGCACCAGGACATGCTGGTCGCACGTCCGCATCGACCTAGTGCGAAAGAGCCGGGGTCTGGGGCCGTCTGAGCGCCTGGAGAGGTGAAAGTGGGTCTTTACCTGGCCAGGGTGATGACGTCACGCCTGCCTGTTGAGCCAAGGAATGTATCATGGCAATATATGTCGAGATAGAGACATCTATGCCCCAGACTACGGTGCCCGTCCGGAGCGCCTACGCCAGGCGCACGGCTGGGCAGCCATGGCGATCGCGTATCGCGTCGCGGCTCTTAAGGGCCCTTAAATTACCCGGGCCCCATTGGAATGCATTACGCCAGGGTAATTTACGCCTATTTTTTTTAGACCAAGGAAAGACCGCCAGATGTTAGCACCAGGACATGCTGGTCGCACGTCCGCATCGACCTAGTGCGAAAGAGCCGGGGTCTGGGGCCGTCTGAGCGCCTGGAGAGGTGAAAGTGGGTCTTTACCTGGCCAGGGTGATGACGTCACGCCTGCCTGTTGAGCCAAGGAATGTATCATGGCAATATATGTCGAGATAGAGACATCTATGCCCCAGACTACGGTGCCCGTCCGGAGCGCCTACGCCAGGCGCACGGCTGGGCAGCCATGGCGATCGCGTATCGCGTCGCGGCTCTTAAGGGCCCTTAAATTACCCGGGCCCCATTGGAATGCATTACGCCAGGGTAATTTACGCCTATTTTTTTTAGACCAAGGAAAGACCGCCAGATGTTAGCACCAGGACATGCTGGTCGCACGTCCGCATCGACCTAGTGCGAAAGAGCCGGGGTCTGGGGCCGTCTGAGCGCCTGGAGAGGTGAAAGTGGGTCTTTACCTGGCCAGGGTGATGACGTCACGCCTGCCTGTTGAGCCAAGGAATGTATCATGGCAATATATGTCGAGATAGAGACATCTATGCCCCAGACTACGGTGCCCGTCCGGAGCGCCTACGCCAGGCGCACGGCTGGGCAGCCATGGCGATCGCGTATCGCGTCGCGGCTCTTAAGGGCCCTTAAATTACCCCGGGCCCCATTGGAATGCATTACGCCAGGGTAATTTACGCCTATTTTTTTTAGACCAAGGAAAGACCGCCAGATGTTAGCACCAGGACATGCTGGTCGCACGTCCGCATCGACCTAGTGCGAAAGAGCCGGGGTCTGGGGCCGTCTGAGCGCCTGGAGAGGTGAAAGTGGGTCTTTACCTGGCCAGGGTGATGACGTCACGCCTGCCTGTTGAGCCAAGGAATGTATCATGGCAATATATGTCGAGATAGAGACATCTATGCCCCAGACTACGGTGCCCGTCCGGAGCGCCTACGCCAGGCGCACGGCTGGGCAGCCATGGCGATCGCGTATCGCGTCGCGGCTCTTAAGGGCCCTTAAATTACCCTGGGCCCCATTGGAATGCATTACGCCAGGGTAATTTACGCCTATTTTTTTTAGACCAAGGAAAGACCGCCAGATGTTAGCACCAGGACATGCTGGTCGCACGTCCGCATCGACCTAGTGCGAAAGAGCCGGGGTCTGGGGCCGTCTGAGCGCCTGGAGAGGTGAAAGTGGGTCTTTACCTGGCCAGGGTGATGACGTCACGCCTGCCTGTTGAGCCAAGGAATGTATCATGGCAATATATGTCGAGATAGAGACATCTATGCCCCAGACTACGGTGCCCGTCCGGAGCGCCTACGCCAGGCGCACGGCTGGGCAGCCATGGCGATCGCGTATCGCGTCGCGGCTCTTAAGGGCCCTTAAATTACCCCGGGCCCCATTGGAATGCATTACGCCAGGGTAATTTACGCCTATTTTTTTTAGACCAAGGAAAGACCGCCAGATGTTAGCACCAGGACATGCTGGTCGCACGTCCGCATCGACCTAGTGCGAAAGAGCCGGGGTCTGGGGCCGTCTGAGCGCCTGGAGAGGTGAAAGTGGGTCTTTACCTGGCCAGGGTGATGACGTCACGCCTGCCTGTTGAGCCAAGGAATGTATCATGGCAATATATGTCGAGATAGAGACATCTATGCCCCAGACTACGGTGCCCGTCCGGAGCGCCTACGCCAGGCGCACGGCTGGGCAGCCATGGCGATCGCGTATCGCGTCGCGGCTCTTAAGGGCCCTTAAATTACCCCGGGCCCCATTGGAATGCATTACGCCAGGGTAATTTACGCCTATTTTTTTTAGACCAAGGAAAGACCGCCAGATGTTAGCACCAGGACATGCTGGTCGCACGTCCGCATCGACCTAGTGCGAAAGAGCCGGGGTCTGGGGCCGTCTGAGCGCCTGGAGAGGTGAAAGTGGGTCTTTACCTGGCCAGGGTGATGACGTCACGCCTGCCTGTTGAGCCAAGGAATGTATCATGGCAATATATGTCGAGATAGAGACATCTATGCCCCAGACTACGGTGCCCGTCCGGAGCGCCTACGCCAGGCGCACGGCTGGGCAGCCATGGCGATCGCGTATCGCGTCGCGGCTCTTAAGGGCCCTTAAATTACCCTGGGCCCCATTGGAATGCATTACGCCAGGGTAATTTACGCCTATTTTTTTTAGACCAAGGAAAGACCGCCAGATGTTAGCACCAGGACATGCTGGTCGCACGTCCGCATCGACCTAGTGCGAAAGAGCCGGGGTCTGGGGCCGTCTGAGCGCCTGGAGAGGTGAAAGTGGGTCTTTACCTGGCCAGGGTGATGACGTCACGCCTGCCTGTTGAGCCAAGGAATGTATCATGGCAATATATGTCGAGATAGAGACATCTATGCCCCAGACTACGGTGCCCGTCCGGAGCGCCTACGCCAGGCGCACGGCTGGGCAGCCATGGCGATCGCGTATCGCGTCGCGGCTCTTAAGGGCCCTTAAATTACCCTGGGCCCCATTGGAATGCATTACGCCAGGGTAATTTACGCCTATTTTTTTTAGACCAAGGAAAGACCGCCAGATGTTAGCACCAGGACATGCTGGTCGCACGTCCGCATCGACCTAGTGCGAAAGAGCCGGGGTCTGGGGCCGTCTGAGCGCCTGGAGAGGTGAAAGTGGGTCTTTACCTGGCCAGGGTGATGACGTCACGCCTGCCTGTTGAGCCAAGGAATGTATCATGGCAATATATGTCGAGATAGAGACATCTATGCCCCAGACTACGGTGCCCGTCCGGAGCGCCTACGCCAGGCGCACGGCTGGGCAGCCATGGCGATCGCGTATCGCGTCGCGGCTCTTAAGGGCCCTTAAATTACCCCGGGCCCCATTGGAATGCATTACGCCAGGGTAATTTACGCCTATTTTTTTTAGACCAAGGAAAGACCGCCAGATGTTAGCACCAGGACATGCTGGTCGCACGTCCGCATCGACCTAGTGCGAAAGAGCCGGGGTCTGGGGCCGTCTGAGCGCCTGGAGAGGTGAAAGTGGGTCTTTACCTGGCCAGGGTGATGACGTCACGCCTGCCTGTTGAGCCAAGGAATGTATCATGGCAATATATGTCGAGATAGAGACATCTATGCCCCAGACTACGGTGCCCGTCCGGAGCGCCTACGCCAGGCGCACGGCTGGGCAGCCATGGCGATCGCGTATCGCGTCGCGGCTCTTAAGGGCCCTTAAATTACCCTGGGCCCCATTGGAATGCATTACGCCAGGGTAATTTACGCCTATTTTTTTTAGACCAAGGAAAGACCGCCAGATGTTAGCACCAGGACATGCTGGTCGCACGTCCGCATCGACCTAGTGCGAAAGAGCCGGGGTCTGGGGCCGTCTGAGCGCCTGGAGAGGTGAAAGTGGGTCTTTACCTGGCCAGGGTGATGACGTCACGCCTGCCTGTTGAGCCAAGGAATGTATCATGGCAATATATGTCGAGATAGAGACATCTATGCCCCAGACTACGGTGCCCGTCCGGAGCGCCTACGCCAGGCGCACGGCTGGGCAGCCATGGCGATCGCGTATCGCGTCGCGGCTCTTAAGGGCCCTTAAATTACCCCGGGCCCCATTGGAATGCATTACGCCAGGGTAATTTACGCCTATTTTTTTTAGACCAAGGAAAGACCGCCAGATGTTAGCACCAGGACATGCTGGTCGCACGTCCGCATCGACCTAGTGCGAAAGAGCCGGGGTCTGGGGCCGTCTGAGCGCCTGGAGAGGTGAAAGTGGGTCTTTACCTGGCCAGGGTGATGACGTCACGCCTGCCTGTTGAGCCAAGGAATGTATCATGGCAATATATGTCGAGATAGAGACATCTATGCCCCAGACTACGGTGCCCGTCCGGAGCGCCTACGCCAGGCGCACGGCTGGGCAGCCATGGCGATCGCGTATCGCGTCGCGGCTCTTAAGGGCCCTTAAATTACCCGGGCCCCATTGGAATGCATTACGCCAGGGTAATTTACGCCTATTTTTTTTAGACCAAGGAAAGACCGCCAGATGTTAGCACCAGGACATGCTGGTCGCACGTCCGCATCGACCTAGTGCGAAAGAGCCGGGGTCTGGGGCCGTCTGAGCGCCTGGAGAGGTGAAAGTGGGTCTTTACCTGGCCAGGGTGATGACGTCACGCCTGCCTGTTGAGCCAAGGAATGTATCATGGCAATATATGTCGAGATAGAGACATCTATGCCCCAGACTACGGTGCCCGTCCGGAGCGCCTACGCCAGGCGCACGGCTGGGCAGCCATGGCGATCGCGTATCGCGTCGCGGCTCTTAAGGGCCCTTAAATTACCCCGGGCCCCATTGGAATGCATTACGCCAGGGTAATTTACGCCTATTTTTTTTAGACCAAGGAAAGACCGCCAGATGTTAGCACCAGGACATGCTGGTCGCACGTCCGCATCGACCTAGTGCGAAAGAGCCGGGGTCTGGGGCCGTCTGAGCGCCTGGAGAGGTGAAAGTGGGTCTTTACCTGGCCAGGGTGATGACGTCACGCCTGCCTGTTGAGCCAAGGAATGTATCATGGCAATATATGTCGAGATAGAGACATCTATGCCCCAGACTACGGTGCCCGTCCGGAGCGCCTACGCCAGGCGCACGGCTGGGCAGCCATGGCGATCGCGTATCGCGTCGCGGCTCTTAAGGGCCCTTAAATTACCCCGGGCCCCATTGGAATGCATTACGCCAGGGTAATTTACGCCTATTTTTTTTAGACCAAGGAAAGACCGCCAGATGTTAGCACCAGGACATGCTGGTCGCACGTCCGCATCGACCTAGTGCGAAAGAGCCGGGGTCTGGGGCCGTCTGAGCGCCTGGAGAGGTGAAAGTGGGTCTTTACCTGGCCAGGGTGATGACGTCACGCCTGCCTGTTGAGCCAAGGAATGTATCATGGCAATATATGTCGAGATAGAGACATCTATGCCCCAGACTACGGTGCCCGTCCGGAGCGCCTACGCCAGGCGCACGGCTGGGCAGCCATGGCGATCGCGTATCGCGTCGCGGCTCTTAAGGGCCCTTAAATTACCCTGGGCCCCATTGGAATGCATTACGCCAGGGTAATTTACGCCTATTTTTTTTAGACCAAGGAAAGACCGCCAGATGTTAGCACCAGGACATGCTGGTCGCACGTCCGCATCGACCTAGTGCGAAAGAGCCGGGGTCTGGGGCCGTCTGAGCGCCTGGAGAGGTGAAAGTGGGTCTTTACCTGGCCAGGGTGATGACGTCACGCCTGCCTGTTGAGCCAAGGAATGTATCATGGCAATATATGTCGAGATAGAGACATCTATGCCCCAGACTACGGTGCCCGTCCGGAGCGCCTACGCCAGGCGCACGGCTGGGCAGCCATGGCGATCGCGTATCGCGTCGCGGCTCTTAAGGGCCCTTAAATTACCCCGGGCCCCATTGGAATGCATTACGCCAGGGTAATTTACGCCTATTTTTTTTAGACCAAGGAAAGACCGCCAGATGTTAGCACCAGGACATGCTGGTCGCACGTCCGCATCGACCTAGTGCGAAAGAGCCGGGGTCTGGGGCCGTCTGAGCGCCTGGAGAGGTGAAAGTGGGTCTTTACCTGGCCAGGGTGATGACGTCACGCCTGCCTGTTGAGCCAAGGAATGTATCATGGCAATATATGTCGAGATAGAGACATCTATGCCCCAGACTACGGTGCCCGTCCGGAGCGCCTACGCCAGGCGCACGGCTGGGCAGCCATGGCGATCGCGTATCGCGTCGCGGCTCTTAAGGGCCCTTAAATTACCCCGGGCCCCATTGGAATGCATTACGCCAGGGTAATTTACGCCTATTTTTTTTAGACCAAGGAAAGACCGCCAGATGTTAGCACCAGGACATGCTGGTCGCACGTCCGCATCGACCTAGTGCGAAAGAGCCGGGGTCTGGGGCCGTCTGAGCGCCTGGAGAGGTGAAAGTGGGTCTTTACCTGGCCAGGGTGATGACGTCACGCCTGCCTGTTGAGCCAAGGAATGTATCATGGCAATATATGTCGAGATAGAGACATCTATGCCCCAGACTACGGTGCCCGTCCGGAGCGCCTACGCCAGGCGCACGGCTGGGCAGCCATGGCGATCGCGTATCGCGTCGCGGCTCTTAAGGGCCCTTAAATTACCCCGGGCCCCATTGGAATGCATTACGCCAGGGTAATTTACGCCTATTTTTTTTAGACCAAGGAAAGACCGCCAGATGTTAGCACCAGGACATGCTGGTCGCACGTCCGCATCGACCTAGTGCGAAAGAGCCGGGGTCTGGGGCCGTCTGAGCGCCTGGAGAGGTGAAAGTGGGTCTTTACCTGGCCAGGGTGATGACGTCACGCCTGCCTGTTGAGCCAAGGAATGTATCATGGCAATATATGTCGAGATAGAGACATCTATGCCCCAGACTACGGTGCCCGTCCGGAGCGCCTACGCCAGGCGCACGGCTGGGCAGCCATGGCGATCGCGTATCGCGTCGCGGCTCTTAAGGGCCCTTAAATTACCCCGGGCCCCATTGGAATGCATTACGCCAGGGTAATTTACGCCTATTTTTTTTAGACCAAGGAAAGACCGCCAGATGTTAGCACCAGGACATGCTGGTCGCACGTCCGCATCGACCTAGTGCGAAAGAGCCGGGGTCTGGGGCCGTCTGAGCGCCTGGAGAGGTGAAAGTGGGTCTTTACCTGGCCAGGGTGATGACGTCACGCCTGCCTGTTGAGCCAAGGAATGTATCATGGCAATATATGTCGAGATAGAGACATCTATGCCCCAGACTACGGTGCCCGTCCGGAGCGCCTACGCCAGGCGCACGGCTGGGCAGCCATGGCGATCGCGTATCGCGTCGCGGCTCTTAAGGGCCCTTAAATTACCCCGGGCCCCATTGGAATGCATTACGCCAGGGTAATTTACGCCTATTTTTTTTAGACCAAGGAAAGACCGCCAGATGTTAGCACCAGGACATGCTGGTCGCACGTCCGCATCGACCTAGTGCGAAAGAGCCGGGGTCTGGGGCCGTCTGAGCGCCTGGAGAGGTGAAAGTGGGTCTTTACCTGGCCAGGGTGATGACGTCACGCCTGCCTGTTGAGCCAAGGAATGTATCATGGCAATATATGTCGAGATAGAGACATCTATGCCCCAGACTACGGTGCCCGTCCGGAGCGCCTACGCCAGGCGCACGGCTGGGCAGCCATGGCGATCGCGTATCGCGTCGCGGCTCTTAAGGGCCCTTAAATTACCCTGGGCCCCATTGGAATGCATTACGCCAGGGTAATTTACGCCTATTTTTTTTAGACCAAGGAAAGACCGCCAGATGTTAGCACCAGGACATGCTGGTCGCACGTCCGCATCGACCTAGTGCGAAAGAGCCGGGGTCTGGGGCCGTCTGAGCGCCTGGAGAGGTGAAAGTGGGTCTTTACCTGGCCAGGGTGATGACGTCACGCCTGCCTGTTGAGCCAAGGAATGTATCATGGCAATATATGTCGAGATAGAGACATCTATGCCCCAGACTACGGTGCCCGTCCGGAGCGCCTACGCCAGGCGCACGGCTGGGCAGCCATGGCGATCGCGTATCGCGTCGCGGCTCTTAAGGGCCCTTAAATTACCCCGGGCCCCATTGGAATGCATTACGCCAGGGTAATTTACGCCTATTTTTTTTAGACCAAGGAAAGACCGCCAGATGTTAGCACCAGGACATGCTGGTCGCACGTCCGCATCGACCTAGTGCGAAAGAGCCGGGGTCTGGGGCCGTCTGAGCGCCTGGAGAGGTGAAAGTGGGTCTTTACCTGGCCAGGGTGATGACGTCACGCCTGCCTGTTGAGCCAAGGAATGTATCATGGCAATATATGTCGAGATAGAGACATCTATGCCCCAGACTACGGTGCCCGTCCGGAGCGCCTACGCCAGGCGCACGGCTGGGCAGCCATGGCGATCGCGTATCGCGTCGCGGCTCTTAAGGGCCCTTAAATTACCCCGGGCCCCATTGGAATGCATTACGCCAGGGTAATTTACGCCTATTTTTTTTAGACCAAGGAAAGACCGCCAGATGTTAGCACCAGGACATGCTGGTCGCACGTCCGCATCGACCTAGTGCGAAAGAGCCGGGGTCTGGGGCCGTCTGAGCGCCTGGAGAGGTGAAAGTGGGTCTTTACCTGGCCAGGGTGATGACGTCACGCCTGCCTGTTGAGCCAAGGAATGTATCATGGCAATATATGTCGAGATAGAGACATCTATGCCCCAGACTACGGTGCCCGTCCGGAGCGCCTACGCCAGGCGCACGGCTGGGCAGCCATGGCGATCGCGTATCGCGTCGCGGCTCTTAAGGGCCCTTAAATTACCCCGGGCCCCATTGGAATGCATTACGCCAGGGTAATTTACGCCTATTTTTTTTAGACCAAGGAAAGACCGCCAGATGTTAGCACCAGGACATGCTGGTCGCACGTCCGCATCGACCTAGTGCGAAAGAGCCGGGGTCTGGGGCCGTCTGAGCGCCTGGAGAGGTGAAAGTGGGTCTTTACCTGGCCAGGGTGATGACGTCACGCCTGCCTGTTGAGCCAAGGAATGTATCATGGCAATATATGTCGAGATAGAGACATCTATGCCCCAGACTACGGTGCCCGTCCGGAGCGCCTACGCCAGGCGCACGGCTGGGCAGCCATGGCGATCGCGTATCGCGTCGCGGCTCTTAAGGGCCCTTAAATTACCCCGGGCCCCATTGGAATGCATTACGCCAGGGTAATTTACGCCTATTTTTTTTAGACCAAGGAAAGACCGCCAGATGTTAGCACCAGGACATGCTGGTCGCACGTCCGCATCGACCTAGTGCGAAAGAGCCGGGGTCTGGGGCCGTCTGAGCGCCTGGAGAGGTGAAAGTGGGTCTTTACCTGGCCAGGGTGATGACGTCACGCCTGCCTGTTGAGCCAAGGAATGTATCATGGCAATATATGTCGAGATAGAGACATCTATGCCCCAGACTACGGTGCCCGTCCGGAGCGCCTACGCCAGGCGCACGGCTGGGCAGCCATGGCGATCGCGTATCGCGTCGCGGCTCTTAAGGGCCCTTAAATTACCCGGGCCCCATTGGAATGCATTACGCCAGGGTAATTTACGCCTATTTTTTTTAGACCAAGGAAAGACCGCCAGATGTTAGCACCAGGACATGCTGGTCGCACGTCCGCATCGACCTAGTGCGAAAGAGCGGGGTCTGGGGCCGTCTGAGCGCCTGGAGAGGTGAAAGTGGGTCTTTACCTGGCCAGGGTGATGACGTCACGCCTGCCTGTTGAGCCAAGGAATGTATCATGGCAATATATGTCGAGATAGAGACATCTATGCCCCAGACTACGGTGCCCGTCCGGAGCGCCTACGCCAGGCGCACGGCTGGGCAGCCATGGCGATCGCGTATCGCGTCGCGGCTCTTAAGGGCCCTTAAATTACCCGGGCCCCATTGGAATGCATTACGCCAGGGTAATTTACGCCTATTTTTTTTAGACCAAGGAAAGACCGCCAGATGTTAGCACCAGGACATGCTGGTCGCACGTCCGCATCGACCTAGTGCGAAAGAGCCGGGGTCTGGGGCCGTCTGAGCGCCTGGAGAGGTGAAAGTGGGTCTTTACCTGGCCAGGGTGATGACGTCACGCCTGCCTGTTGAGCCAAGGAATGTATCATGGCAATATATGTCGAGATAGAGACATCTATGCCCCAGACTACGGTGCCCGTCCGGAGCGCCTACGCCAGGCGCACGGCTGGGCAGCCATGGCGATCGCGTATCGCGTCGCGGCTCTTAAGGGCCCTTAAATTACCCCGGGCCCCATTGGAATGCATTACGCCAGGGTAATTTACGCCTATTTTTTTAGACCAAGGAAAGACCGCCAGATGTTAGCACCAGGACATGCTGGTCGCACGTCCGCATCGACCTAGTGCGAAAGAGCCGGGGTCTGGGGCCGTCTGAGCGCCTGGAGAGGTGAAAGTGGGTCTTTACCTGGCCAGGGTGATGACGTCACGCCTGCCTGTTGAGCCAAGGAATGTATCATGGCAATATATGTCGAGATAGAGACATCTATGCCCCAGACTACGGTGCCCGTCCGGAGCGCCTACGCCAGGCGCACGGCTGGGCAGCCATGGCGATCGCGTATCGCGTCGCGGCTCTTAAGGGCCCTTAAATTACCCCGGGCCCCATTGGAATGCATTACGCCAGGGTAATTTACGCCTATTTTTTTTAGACCAAGGAAAGACCGCCAGATGTTAGCACCAGGACATGCTGGTCGCACGTCCGCATCGACCTAGTGCGAAAGAGCCGGGGTCTGGGGCCGTCTGAGCGCCTGGAGAGGTGAAAGTGGGTCTTTACCTGGCCAGGGTGATGACGTCACGCCTGCCTGTTGAGCCAAGGAATGTATCATGGCAATATATGTCGAGATAGAGACATCTATGCCCCAGACTACGGTGCCCGTCCGGAGCGCCTACGCCAGGCGCACGGCTGGGCAGCCATGGCGATCGCGTATCGCGTCGCGGCTCTTAAGGGCCTTAAATTACCCCGGGCCCCATTGGAATGCATTACGCCAGGGTAATTTACGCCTATTTTTTTTAGACCAAGGAAAGACCGCCAGATGTTAGCACCAGGACATGCTGGTCGCACGTCCGCATCGACCTAGTGCGAAAGAGCCGGGGTCTGGGGCCGTCTGAGCGCCTGGAGAGGTGAAAGTGGGTCTTTACCTGGCCAGGGTGATGACGTCACGCCTGCCTGTTGAGCCAAGGAATGTATCATGGCAATATATGTCGAGATAGAGACATCTATGCCCCAGACTACGGTGCCCGTCCGGAGCGCCTACGCCAGGCGCACGGCTGGGCAGCCATGGCGATCGCGTATCGCGTCGCGGCTCTTAAGGGCCCTTAAATTACCCCGGGCCCCATTGGAATGCATTACGCCAGGGTAATTTACGCCTATTTTTTTTAGACAAGGAAAGACCGCCAGATGTTAGCACCAGGACATGCTGGTCGCACGTCCGCATCGACCTAGTGCGAAAGAGCCGGGGTCTGGGGCCGTCTGAGCGCCTGGAGAGGTGAAAGTGGGTCTTTACCTGGCCAGGGTGATGACGTCACGCCTGCCTGTTGAGCCAAGGAATGTATCATGGCAATATATGTCGAGATAGAGACATCTATGCCCCAGACTACGGTGCCCGTCCGGAGCGCCTACGCCAGGCGCACGGCTGGGCAGCCATGGCGATCGCGTATCGCGTCGCGGCTCTTAAGGGCCCTTAAATTACCCGGGCCCATTGGAATGCATTACGCCAGGGTAATTTACGCCTATTTTTTTAGACCAAGGAAGGAAAGACCGCCAGATGTTAGCACCAGGACATGCTGGTCGCACGTCCGCATCGACCTAGTGCGAAAGAGCCGGGGTCTGGGGCCGTCTGAGCGCCTGGAGAGGTGAAAGTGGGTCTTTACCTGGCCAGGGTGATGACGTCACGCCTGCCTGTTGAGCCAAGGAATGTATCATGGCAAATATGTCGAGATAGAGACATCTATGCCCCAGACTACGGTGCCCGTCCGGAGCGCCTACGCCAGGCGCACGGCTGGGCAGCCATGGCGATCGCGTATCGCGTCGCGGCTCTTAAGGGCCCTTAAATTACCCGGGCCCATTGGAATGCATTACGCCAGGGTAATTTACGCCTATTTTTTTTAGACCAAGGAAAAGACCGCCAGATGTTAGCACCAGGACATGCTGGTCGCACGTCCGCATCGACCTAGTGCGAAAGAGCCGGGGTCTGGGGCCGTCTGAGCGCCTGGAGAGGTGAAAGTGGGTCTTTACCTGGCCAGGGTGATGACGTCACGCCTGCCTGTTGAGCCAAGGAATGTATCATGGCAATATATGTCGAGATAGAGACATCTATGCCCCAGACTACGGTGCCCGTCCGGAGCGCCTACGCCAGGCGCACGGCTGGGCAGCCATGGCGATCGCGTATCGCGTCGCGGCTCTTAAGGGCCCTTAAATTACCCCGGCCCCATTGGAATGCATTACGCCAGGGTAATTTACGCCTATTTTTTTAGACCAAGGAAAGACCGCCAGATGTTAGCACCAGGACATGCTGGTCGCACGTCCGCATCGACTAGTGCGAAAGAGCCGGGGTCTGGGGCCGTCTGAGCGCCTGGAGAGGTGAAAGTGGGTCTTTACCTGGCCAGGGTGATGACGTCACGCCTGCCTGTTGAGCCAAGGAATGTATCATGGCAATATATGTCGAGATAGAGACATCTATGCCCCAGACTACGGTGCCCGTCCGGAGCGCCTACGCCAGGCGCACGGCTGGGCAGCCATGGCGATCGCGTATCGCGTCGCGGCTCTTAAGGGCCCTTAAATTACCCGGGCCCCATTGGAATGCATTACGCCAGGGTAATTTACGCCTATTTTTTTTAGACCAAGGAAAGACCGCCAGATGTTAGCACCAGGACATGCTGGTCGCACGTCCGCATCGACCTAGTGCGAAAGAGCCGGGGTCTGGGGCCGTCTGAGCGCCTGGAGAGGTGAAAGTGGGTCTTTACCTGGCCAGGGTGATGACGTCACGCCTGCCTGTTGAGCCAAGGAATGTATCATGGCAATATATGTCGAGATAGAGACATCTATGCCCCAGACTACGGTGCCCGTCCGGAGCGCCTACGCCAGGCGCACGGCTGGGCAGCCATGGCGATCGCGTATCGCGTCGCGGCTTTAAGGGCCCTTAAATTACCCTGGGCCCCATTGGAATGCATTACGCCAGGGTAATTTACGCCTATTTTTTTTAGACCAAGGAAAGACCGCCAGATGTTAGCACCAGGACATGCTGGTCGCACGTCCGCATCGACCTAGTGCGAAAGAGCCGGGGTCTGGGGCCGTCTGAGCGCCTGGAGAGGTGAAAGTGGGTCTTTACCTGGCAGGGTGATGACGTCACGCCTGCCTGTTGAGCCAAGGAATGTATCATGGCAATATATGTCGAGATAGAGACATCTATGCCCCAGACTACGGTGCCCGTCCGGAGCGCCTACGCCAGGCGCACGGCTGGGCAGCCATGGCGATCGCGTATCGCGTCGCGGCTCTTAAGGGCCCTTAAATTACCCCGGGCCCCATTGGAATGCATTACGCCAGGTAATTTACGCTATTTTTTTTAGACCAAGGAAAGACCGCCAGATGTTAGCACCAGGACATGCTGGTCGCACGTCCGCATCGACCTAGTGCGAAAGAGCGGGGTCTGGGGCCGTCTGAGCGCTGGAGAGGTGAAAGTGGGTCTTTACCTGGCCAGGGTGATGACGTCACGCCTGCCTGTGAGCCAAGGAATGTATCATGGCAATATATGTCGAGATAGAGACATCTATGCCCAGACTACGGTGCCCGTCCGGAGCGCCTACGCCAGGCGCACGGCTGGGCAGCCATGGCGATCGCGTATCGCGTCGCGGCTCTTAAGGGCCCTTAAATTACCCGGGCCCCATTGGAATGCATTACGCCAGGGTAATTTACGCCTATTTTTTTTAGACCAAGGAAAGACCGCCAGATGTGTTAGCCAGGACATGCTGGTCGCACTTCCGCATCGACCTAGTGCGAAAGAGCCGGGGTCTGGGGCCGTCTGAGCGCCTGGAGAGGTGAAAGTGGGTCTTTACCTGGCCAGGGTGATGACGTCACGCCTGCCTGTTGAGCCAAGGAATGT
This sequence comes from Branchiostoma floridae x Branchiostoma belcheri, assembly GCA_019207045.1. Classification (NCBI taxonomy): domain Eukaryota; kingdom Metazoa; phylum Chordata; class Leptocardii; order Amphioxiformes; family Branchiostomatidae; genus Branchiostoma; species Branchiostoma floridae x Branchiostoma belcheri. The sequence goes on along the minus strand of CM033032.1, from coordinate 23,539,215 downwards.
ATCATGGCAATATATGTCGAGATAGAGACATCTATGCCCCAGACTACGGTGCCCGTCCGGAGCGCCTACGCCAGGCGCACGGCTGGGCAGCCATGGCGATCGCGTATCGCGTCGCGGCTCTTAAGGGCCCTTAAATTACCCCGGGCCCATTGGAATGCATTACGCCAGGGTAATTTACGCCTATTTTTTTTAGACCAAGGAAAGACCGCCAGATGTTAGCACCAGGACATGCTGGTCGCACGTCCGCATCGACCTAGTGCGAAAGAGCCGGGGTCTGGGCCGTCTGAGCGCCTGGAGAGGTGAAAGTGGGTCTTTACCTGGCCAGGGTGATGACGTCACGCCTGCCTGTTGAGCCAAGGAATGTCGACGCGGGATGACATTGCCCCAGTATGGTCCCGTTCGAGCCACGACAAGTGCATATGGCAGTGGATGGTTATAGCTACAAAATCATAAAACGAAAGAAAGTTATGGTTTTTTTTAAATAATTTTGATGAGACATTAAACTGGGTACCACACGGAAAGTAGTTCGCTCCAGGCGTTGTCTACACTAAATACAGTCGTTCTATTGACATAATAGAGCTCCCTGCTGTACCAGAGCGAGAATATCATGGAGCGACTACTACCAGATGGTACCAGGCTTAGCCATGCGGGGGTAATGTGGACGCAGCCGACTCACGAGGCATCAGCTGTAAGGTCACGCGATGGATACAATAAATGGACCAAAATCACAATCCCCCATGCGGGCCTGAAAGTCGACTCACTATACTACCATATAGCAAATTCATGCTGCTGTATTCACGTGAAAGTGGTTACATCGGTGCATTTAAGAGTGTCGGTCGCACTTCTTTTTTCCCCTTGCGTCATAGACCACGGGGGTCGCGCAGAAATACTGTGTTTTTCGGCTTGAGGCGCGAAAATGCTTTAGTCTCGGTTCGGAGTTTTTTTACGATTCGGGCCGATCTGACTGTCTCTGAAAAAAGTACTAGCGCTCTCAAAACATCGTTTTTCGGACAATTCACTGTTTCCATAGAAAAGGGTGCCTTGTCGCTGACCGACAGACTCATTTGACATTTTCTGTAGAGCAGTATTTTTGGTAAAACATAGGAAAAATACGATTCACCCCAAATTGCTAATTTGTGGTATTTTTATAGGCCGCTACACGGTAAAAAATGAGTTTTCTGGGATAAGACTCATATGCAATGAAGGTCAAGACTTCTTCTGTATTCTGAGTAAAAAGGAGAAAAGTTATCCGATACGATTTCGCGAGCTTCGATGGCGCTAAAACAGCCAAACGCACGATCTGGGTAATCGACGAAGAATGCTTTCTGCTATCGCGCACTTACCAGGATGTGTTCGCCGCACGATCAAATCTCCGAACCCAAAACGCTACGAACAACAAGCATTTGGAGAAGTATACAAGATTGCTACAAGCGATAGCCGGAAAATTAGAGCCAAAACTATAGCGAACCCTCTGATTGCCGTTTTTCTTAGGGACTATTGGCTCGGTCAAAATAAATTCGAACCGGACTTATCGGGTAATCAGGCGATAAGCCCGCATTACGAGGAAGTACTCGGCGATATATCGGGAAAATTTGAGCACAAACCCAAACTAAGGAGAAAACCTATGATGTTTTTTATCTGCTGGATTACCAATAGGCCATAGCAAGTAAATTTTATGTATGCCTCAGCGCGCGCATTAATTTTCGCCTGATTTGAAAAAAAGAAAACCAACACGCCTGAATTGACAAAATATGTCGTAAACGTCTATCGGTTTTGTGCAAAACACCCGGTATGCCGGACTTTTGTATAAACTACAGATAGGGATACTTTTTTTTTAAATTCTTCTTGCAAAACATAGGAATGTGATGTTGCCAATGGATCAAAACTATTTGTACAATGATTGAAGGTTTTACATTCATTTTTTCAAGTTTTTCAGTGACAAATGGATATCATAGATAAAGGACTGTTGAATACCTCAGTATGAGCACAGTAAGATTATGAGGCAGTCATGTATGGTATCCTAGAATCAAATACCCCTTAGCTTTGGTGTTTTATTGCATGTGTAGACAGTCTTAAGGTGTTCAATCGCATTTGAATATCCGAATAGTTGCTACCGTGATAGTAAGACAAGCTTTTTCTGGTTTTTTCTAGTTATGACAGTATATCATGTGCATACGAGTATCAGTATAATTGCCATCACTGCTGGTATGACAAGCGCAAGGACAGTTAAATGTTGACAGTCTAAGATGTTCCATCCCATATGAATACCCAGCGTAGTAGCTGCATGATGGTAGGACAATGTCTTTCTACAATCATTCTAGACTTCTAGTTTTTGAGATGGATACACAACTATAAGGACAGATATGATGTTGAATACAGGAAAAAACGATCTGCTGCTTGTGATATCATGTTTTGTCGCCTCGATTATTGTTTTGTAAGTTTATGGTCTCAAAATTTGAAAATTTAGGATCTTGTTTTTGTCCGCCATGTTACCTCCATGAAAGAGGAGGTATAGTTTTTGGTGTGTCTGTGTGTCCGGATATTTGTGGTCAGCATAACTCAAGAACCTCTTGATGGATTAAAATGATACTTAG